>JAQFXM010006245.1:0-13537 GCA_034693345.1 Entomobrya multifasciata | reverse complement strand
AAATCTAACAATTGTTTTCTTAATTGTAACAAGTCTTCATCGAGTATCTAACTTAAACCGTCTACCAGGGTTTATTAACATTATATTATCCTGCTGAAGCCGATACCATACTGCCAAGTCCTTTTACTACTTATTCAATAGAAATGTTTTGTAGAGTTATCATCTTAAATATTTCCTAATGATAAACTATACTACTAGCAACATGTCGTAATGTGTGCGTCTGACTGAATGTTTAATCATAATGATATATTTTTTTAGTAGAGATTAAATACAATTGATACGTTCGTAGTAAAAATGTGAGGCGGAACTATTAAGAAACATCAAGGAATGCAAACATATTGAAAGCAAGCATGTTGGAGTGCTAATAAAATACGAGTTCAATTAATCAGATAACAATTTTCAAAATCATTAGGAGATATTGACAGAGACTTTATGGGTGTAACAACGTATGTCTGTTTGTCCCTTACAGTATGATATTATGCGAGAAATTTAATGTTATCAAAAATTCAGTTGCATCATTTCCAGTGGAAAGGCAAAAAGCCTTCCAACCAAAAACTCTAATATGTGTTAATTGAGTTCAGTGAAGTTTGTATTTTAATTTTGGTAAACGTTTGTGCAACTTATTTACTACTTTTATTTCGTTAATTATTAAGAAAATAAGAGATTAGCTTGGTGTCTACCTGGCTAGTCTCATGAGGAGGTACTATGAATCAGATGTATAAATAGACATCTTCTTAAAAGGCCAGAGTTGAATTGAGATATTAGAACAGTTTTTTATCACTTTTTGTACGCACAGTTTTATGGTTGGTTGTTTTAGCGATAGTGTGCCTAACTTTTACTTGCAATTTAAGATTTACTACTTAGTAAAGCCTGATACGCTGTGGTATTTTCTCGCCATGCTATTTTCATCGTGTAAAGTACGGCGAACACTTGAGTATTGTTGCATAGTCATAATGACATTCTACTATTTTAAAAATTGATTATTCATTTAGTTTGCATGGTAAATATGTCTCTTTAGGTTATACTCTTAATATCCTGAATAACGTTTTAAAGCTGACTCATTTTAACATTCGACTTGCTTTTTTGTTTTTGAAGGTTTTAGGAGTACCATGTCGATTCGATGTGTTTACACCACTAATTGTCAACATAAAATATCATTAAATATTGTACGCAAAAAATTAGTACATTTTTAAGAGAATTATTGGAATATTTATCAAAGTTCATGACATCAACCGCCTACGGCATTTAAGATAAAAACAAAGAACAACAACACGTATGTATAAGATATACATACATACATGGTTAATAGTTTCATGTTATTGAATACTTTTTTAAAGTAGCAAAGGCAATACTTACACAATGCTACAATTAGCAAGAATGTTTAATATATTCTCACCCCTGTGATTTTAGCGGAATAAAATTACATGCTGTCATATTTACAAATCAAACATTGAGCATGATGTGTTGCCTAAATTTTTTTTGCAACGGCATGGCTTCAGATATTAACCTTACATAAATGACATTTATTCCAATCATTTTTAGACATTGCATGCCAATCTCAGACACTTCTCCAAGGGTACTGACAGATGACCGCTATCGCTTGCACACTTGAGCGCATCTATTTTTTTAGCATGTTTACCGTACAAGAGATTTAAAAAGAAAGGGCTACATTATGACTGCATATAGACTTAAGGTTGTCTGTAAACAAACAATTAATTAATGACGCTCACATGATACAGCATGATAATTTTAGAGAACTTTAACAATAAGTACCTAACTGGAAACAACTTGAATCCCAAACTACTACCGTTCAAGTTCATATCACAATAAAAAGCAGCGAGGCACCTTTCAATTGATTTAGCCGTTATTTACAAGATGATTTAACTTTTTGGTACATTCAAAGGAAGAAGTATGGTGTGAAATGTAACAATGGGTTTTGTAATAAAGGAAGTAGTAATACAACAATGTACAACTGTTAGCATCAAACTTTTTTTATAAATACATACATTTTTTAGAGTAATCAAATAAATAATTAGGTAATTAAAATACGAAAAACACTAAATTAAAAAAGTTTCTAATGATCATCTACTTGTAAGAATCAAAGTCAGATAATAGACAATAAATAGTGTGGCTTTACTCATTTGCTCTGAAATAATTGAGTTTCTTTTATTGAAAACATGCACCGTTTACTGACAAAAGTTTACAAAGCAATTGCAGAAAATTTTTAGTCAAAGGATAAAACCATACTTAAAAGGAACTACAGTATATATGAAATGTTTGCACTTTTGTATTGATGTATAAAGAGATACAATTACTTCTAGAACGAACTGATTTTCAAAAAAAAGGAACGGCATATTTTCACACCTTTTCAGACTAAATATATTGCTTATCTTCAATGCTCACAACAATGATGTAGGTCTCCCATATATACTTACCTGTTATATAACCACATGGAGTATAATCATTGTACCTGCGAAGCGAATAATGAACGTGTAATATTGCACTTTTATATAACAAACATGAAAAACCAAAAAGATTTATCTGCTTTTATTCTTCCATCAACAAAAACGTCTGTCTTTTTAACGGAGGTTTCTTGATAAATACATGCATTATTCCTGTACACATTTTTCTCCACATATGTGCAATTAATTGTACCGATTTCTGAGGAGAAGAAAGCATTTAATTTAAATTTCAATTCGGACTGTGATCTTGAATTTGCATTTTTTTGAAAAGTACAGTTACGACCTAGGTCTATGCATTTGTTCATTCATTGAAAAATTCTAAAAAATAGTTTGCTTCGTTCGAGTAGCGATGATCTGTTCAATTTAACAGATTCAGATCAATTATTTGTTTGTTTCTGTAATGCGAAAAAAATATTTTATTGAAATGACGTAAAGATGAATGGATGCATGCTGAGTTGAATTAGATCGTAGACAGAGCAGAGGCGTATACACCCTATACCAGGAAGATAAAATTACTTATTTGAAGCGCACTTCGAAAAAATATTTATGTAGATACTTTTCCAAATCAGTGCACTTTGTAAAATGCATGCAGCACGCAACAATTTAATTTTGGTTTGGTGCTGTTGTTCTGTTGCAATAATTGCAAGTTTATTTACGGACAGGCGGAGAGCAGTTTCCGATTTTGTGCAGAGAAGTGCAGTGGTCAATAATAATGGGGGATATTTAGATATACATATTATGAACTTATTGTTACAATTATTTTTTAAAGTCAGTTATTCGGTCAGCAGTATAAATAGTTGTTATTGCGGTACTGACTATATTTTGTAGCATTTTATCTAACAGTTATTGCCGGTACATGAACACGCATAATGCGATGCATGAAGCCACCACCACGCTCACTCTAAAAAAGTACTCACATTATAAACATTAATATTACATGTTTATTAACATTTATGTACTTATGGACGAGGAAATGGCATCTTTGTTCATTTTAGAATTTAAAAAAACAAATTTACATTGGCATTTTGAATTTCAACGCCCAATTTACATATTAGGAGATGTTGTATTCTGCCTATTAGCCATATTGTCTTGTTAAAAGTTGCGACTGTACAGGAATTCGCAGAAAAACAGTTTGCTATTAGAAGCTTGTGTTGTGCTTTAAACATAATTTTTTTATCCATTTCAGTTGTCACTTTTTCCGATTATGTACGAGAGTAATTACATATCATATAATGAATGATACTATCCAACAGATATAATACTAAAGTAAATAGTTAATTGTTGCGTTGCTTTTGGTAATAATGTTCTGTACTTTATAGACATGGATGGATACATGTATAGCTTCTGGTAGTTTTTTTTGGCGACTTGGTGCATCTTGCATAATCCCCAAAGCAACACCAAAAATTCTTTCTTGTATACAGAGTTTCATGTGTAAAACATGTGGCGCAATGGCAGTCACATATTTGACACGACAAATTGCAATAATGTACTTAAATATACAATGTTCTCTGCCAACCCATTTATCCCTGACTAATGTGGCATCAGAGAGTAACCACAGCTACTCAAAAAATGCGTACAAATTTGTAACTTATTTTATTCCCATTTATTAATTTTTTTTACAAAATTATGTATGGCCTAATTACAAAAACAACTCCATTTACTTGGTAAGTTATCGCATAAGAAAGCATTTTAAAACGTGACTAGAAAACTGTTAGGAAATTACTTATAGTTAGTTGGATGTCAATAACAATAATCATCAAAGTGTAAATTAGCTGTGAGGGAATAACCCTGGATTTTGGCAGTAAAGTGCAATTTTCCTTCCTCATAATTCATATGCTAAATAAAAATGTTTCAGTATTCCATGTGCATATGTAAAAAATACGATAAAGATGTGAGACTCTCCCGACTCTTTTATGACTTTAGATGTCAAATGCAAGGTTACATTTGTGCAGTTTTTTCTCCCTATCAGAGTATCATGAATAATATGAATAATATAAAGTTGAGCTTTGTAAAACTATTCAGGAAACAAGTTTACCTCAAATTTTTAACTTTTGCGATAAGCAGTACCGCACGGCATATACTGCCATGAAGGTGATGGTCATGGTTTATAATGTTGTTAATGTGATTCCTGTGCCTTTATTTGCATAAATAATGTGTGAAACCGGCGTGTGAAATGAAATGAGTCATGAAGAATTCAACAGACAATTTATAAGTAATGTAGAATGTGTTCACATGAATAGTTTCCGGTTACTGCACAAGATAAAGACGTTAAACGTAGATTTAGAAAATCGGAGTCTTCCTTTAATGTAAAATTAACCTGTTTGTCGAACTTTGAAAAAATCAATCTAAAACACATAAATGATATAATCATATTGTTTTTGAATCCATTCACGTGTAGCAGAGCAACAAAATAGAACATAATATTCCGGACAAATTGGAGCAGAAAGAAGCTGAAAACATGAGTCCTTAACTTAAAATAAGTTTTTTTTAAACACCACTACTAGTGCACTTCTTAGAACACATTTTACAATTTGCGGTCAACGCAACTATAAAAATATATTTAGAGTCAACATTGGAAATTTTTGAAACGTGCGTCTTTGATTTATGTTCTGGGTTATTGATCTTTAACAGCTAGAAACTAACTCTGATGTAACCACAATGCGTTCCCAAGGCACGTAACAACGTAGGTAAACGTGTGCGTAACCTGAAACAGAGATTAAGAATCTTTACTTCTTCTCATTAAATTTTCTCTGATTAACCCAATTATATATAAAAAATTGTTAATAGGAATTGATGCGTAGTTACATCATCATAATTACAACATTCTTCTAAATGTGCAAACAATTTATGCATCGTAACAAGGCACATACATATTATCTACCTACCTTTAAAATCCAAAAAGAATGCAAAGTTAACTTCACCTTCGAATAGTAGATAAAGGATTTAAAAAGAATACACAAATTGAAAATGGAATGTTGGTGAATTGCAAAATAGATTTCTTTAATATTAATAATCATGCAAAACAAAACAGTTAAGCCTCCTTGTGTCTTTATCTACGTATATTTAATAGGCACTATAAATATTTAGTTAAAGAATGCGTCCATTTAAAATGTGCGATGTGGCTAGACTAAATGCAAAAAAGTGGGAAGAAGGGAAAGTGCCTACAAAAAAATTATAAACGGACTTATTATGCATATTAAGCAACAATATTTGTTATAATCAATAGCCCTAGAAATAGATATCTACATAATAGATTAACTATAAGAGCCTTCTTGCTTGAGGGATCTTTAAAAAAAGATTGTCAGGTCAATTGTTTTCGTAGCAGCAGCAACAGTATTCTTGTAACTATAGCTATATGTATGTTTTTTTTCATTTACCAATCCATTCTAACGTCTTGTTAGTCAACTCACAAAAAAAGCATTATTTTAGAGAGTGAATTGAATGACTATGAGCATTTTGTAAAGTCAAGTTGCTCATCATCATCATCATTTTGATGATCATGTTCATATTTTTATGTTTATTGCTGTTGTTCATGATAGCGTTATGAATATTTAAGTAGGATGCTGCATGTGGCCGTTCTCTGTCGGCTGTCATTGGCATAAACATAGTAATCAGTATTTACCTGCTAATTTCCAAACTTATTTATACACTCTTTGGTAATGATTTTTTTGCACCACATTATGATCTTCAAAAAATCATTTCAAAATAGATTTACCCAAAAAACATGTATTTAGTTCAGCACATTTTCGTTGGTGGTTTTTGTGGTTTTGAATTTAGTACACAGGCGAATGAACATATTTTTTGCGTGGTTGCTACTAAAGCAGAACAGTAATCATAGATTCGACACTACTTTCGCTGTTGCAAATTTAGTTACTTTTTTAAGTGTTTCGTTTGTAGAACAGAGTGACACTGGTTTATTACGTCCCACGTGTTTTTAACGGTTTGAAAGCATTGTATGGTTTTTTATTATCGCGGAAACGGGAATGTCATGCAGATTCGTAGATTTGTTGAATTTCTTACTGATCCATATATAACTTATGTTTTTTAATGATTTATGAAAATGAAGGTCGCCTACAGACAGTAAAAGTATGCAATCGTAAAACATGTTTATTTGTTTAGGTGGGTCTAGATCTGCTGTGTGTTGTGTAGAACATGCACCTGTGAACATTACTAATTTTATAACCTTTTTAATGGTCTCTAGACGAGTGTCATATCTTACGGTGCATTTATAATATGAACCGTTTAAAGTTGTAAAAATCAGCCCCACTCAACATTTCCATCGTACAATACACAGATGCAGATTTTACAAAACAAAACAATAAAAAAGGAAGGTATCAAACGTTGCATACATTTGAAAATGTATCAGTGTCGTTGGCTTTACATAAGGTTGAATGAGGAAATTGTGATGAAATAAATAGCATACAAAAAGCATTACCAGAACAATAAATCAAAAAGTATGTTTTCATCATGACATAATAAAGTGATATGTTACACTTGATTGCTAACATTTTTACAGTTTGGTGTCTTAATTCACCCCATACATGGAAACAGTGTTACAAATCTATAAGATGCGCATTATGCATGCATTTATGCAATTCAAAATTACAAAATAAATTAAGGAAATAGCATGGTTTCATTAAATTCAGGTTCCAGAAACACCTGATTACATACCTTAAAACTCTGAAGGTTAATAACTTTGAGAGCGGAACAAGTTTTCTATCACATCATATCATCTTGATGAATTCACGCGTTTGTTTACTAATAAATATATTCGTGGAACCTTTAACATCCCCATCATCCTACCACGCGTCTCATCATTGTCAGTTTTTCTTCTTTAAAACATGATAATCGAAATGAGTGACTAGATGATCATGATGATCAACATGCAAAGGGCGTTCGCAATTTGCAATCCCGAAAGAATTCATTTCGCCGCAAGCGAATCATCGTTTAAGTCAGCAATCTCATAACTCTCCCTGCCCTGTGCAGTATTAGGGTTTGTTTTGAATGAAAGAAATATATGTTGGTTAAATGCTGATAGCCAGCGACTTATTTCAGTTTTCTTATTCCTTTTTCAGAAATGAATAAAGAATGACAAGCTGTCTAGTGTACTAAAACAAATCGCTTAATTACTATATAGTGCCTTTATGAAAGTTATAATTGATGAAGAAAAATGTCGTTTTTAAAACGGATCAACAACCCAAATGCATTGTGTCCTACGATTAATTTCTAAAAAATAATTGTTAATTCATTTAACTGCTTTCATTCCTTTTTGTTTGTCTGTCCATCAACTAATGATACAATACCTACTACAATTACTGTTCTTTTCTTTTGCTCACGTTGTTTTCGCTACCTTTTAATTTCGGTTTGTTCTCAAAAATTTACTGGCAAGTAATTGGATTGCATATATGGTCACGATATGTATCTTTTGAATGGAATTCGGCTAGTGATGCCAAGATAAATGTTATACATGACACTAGTGCGCAGAGTTTATTAATCAACACACTTTCTCATAAGTGAACACAGTGCAGTGTAGGATGAGAAATTCATCGTTTCAAAACTTATTCCGGAACTTTTAGTGAATATTTCAGGACTTTCCTATTATGTATGCAAAGAGCACCTTTTAATGATTCATATGAACCAAGTAAATTTTGATTGAAATCTGAGTAGTATGAAAGTGTGTAGGTACGGTATTCCTCGCAATATTTACAAGCCCACAGGTTTGAGTTACCGTATGACGGACGTAAATAATAAGATCATGAAAAGAATTATCTTTTAAGTAGAAATATTGGAAAGGATGTGAAACAATACTCATTCCTGGGCGTGGCAAGGCATGCTATTATGAAATATTTAATGTAGAATGCAATAAAAAACATAGGTCACAGTTGGGAGACTTGTACCGTAACAACTATGTCTACTTATGTATAAAAATCTCTTTTAAATAAATTGCTAATTTTTTGTTCTTTTATTACAGAGGAATGGATCAAGAAGAAGAAAGTGGAACTGACGACAACGAAACAAATCGAAACGCGAGTAAAAAGACAAATAGTTTTAGAAGATGGAAAGGTCGTGGATGACTCAGGACCCATTGTTACCACAAATACCACAGAAGACACTGACAAAAAGGAGTCGGAGCATACAGAAGTGAGTATTATTTATGATGATGATAGGCAATATTTTATTATTCTCAACATACTTGGAAATTTGCATTAAATTATTGTGCATTATTCTTATTATATTCTCGTTGTGATATTTACAGCACTTGACACATGGAGATGATATGGAAGGGAAGGAAGGATGGGTTGTTGTTGAGGCCTTACCTGATGACGCTGTCGTGAAAGAGACAAATGAAAGAAAGGTGACAACTCATGATGAAGTCGAGGACATCATAGAGACAGAGGAAGTGCAACACCTAGGAGACGTCAGTAATGAGGTAGTAAAATGACTCTGGTTTAAACCAGATATGCATCCATACCAAAATCTCTAACAAGATATTCTCACAATGCAATATGCAATGACAGCGTTATCAAAAGAATTGTTGTAGTTTAATAAGCGCTACGGGAGTGATAGATTATGTGTATAAATGGCAAACCCATATCAATGTCTACAAAATGTTTTCCAAACTTTTCCATGAACCTTTGTTTTTCTTAAGGATAGGATTATCATTATATGTTATAAAACCTAGTTGCTAAATTGAGCAAGAGTTGAGAGTACTTAATGACGTCATATTTTCCTAAACAGCCTATCAGTGATTTTTAAAAAGCAAGTAACAAAATTCGTGCTGTTTATATTATTGCAAAAAGTGTCCCTTCCTTTGATATTGGATTTGATTGAATAATTCTAATCGAAAAGTTGTATTTAATTGTTCAACAAATTGCGCATCGAGGATGTTATTAAAAGCTTTCTGTTGTCGAGATAAATGAGAATATGTTTAGGAATGTGAAGTGCTTTATTAATAATTGCCCCATAATCCATGAAATTTCGTAGAAAATGCTAGCAGCACAATTTAAACCTGACAAACAATGAAATTTCATAGTTTAGGCCATTTACACGTATATAAATGCTAATTGATAATCCTAAAAATTATGTACGTGTTGGAAATTAATGAGCAGCTCTGTAGAGTTAAAAATGCTGTGAACAAAAGAGCAAGGGTACAGAAGCTTCAGTCATGCAGACCAACGTGTCCATTTTGCTCATTGACGTATCACCGTACTTGGTGACCTGAAGGTCCAACATAACGCTATGAAACCAAAACATTTTCTGATTGATAGTAACATGTTGAAAATGGTGCCTAAAACTTATCAAAATAACACAAGAAGTACATAACAATATTTTGATATTTTTAAATGCTAGCAGTAAATCAACAGCCCGACCAGCCAAATAGCACTGGCAATTTGTAGAATCTTTACAGTTAAAGCCGTAACGATATTGTTCAAGTTTGCCCCTTTTATGGACAATTTGCCAGCACTGTTTGCCAGTACATGATACTTGTAGTTTATGCACATGCAAATAGGTTGCAGGTAAAGTGATGGGATATGGTTGAAAAGTCGGTACTGGCCACGTAACGTTCCGTCACCTTATTGGATGCCAACAGCCAATACCGATATTGTGCGTTCATGCCCATGCAGTTTTCTCGTGATGCCATTGCCTCACCAATGGAGATTTTTCGCGATGCCAATGCCTGGCCAGTGCAAAACTGGTAGACTACTATGTACAATAAATGTGTGATAAATATACAGACATAACAGTGTTACTAGTGTTTTACATCGCAATTATAATTTATTTTTGATAACTTAACATCAACAAGCAAAAAACATATGCATAAATTTACACAAAATGAATAATAGGAATACACTGAAGGTTAGATTCATGTTGTAATATATTTGTAGTCTAACTAACCTCTTTAAGTACAAGTTCATTTACAGGAAAACTTACTGATGGCAATGTTACGCTCTCTAAAACTAAATCTAAATTACTGGCTGAATCGGTTTCCATTTCCACTGTGCTCACAAGTCAAACTTAGTCCTCCTGATTGGTATAGTTGTTTCACCCGATTCCGAATCCGCAGGGCTGCTTGTACCGTCTGCTTGATTTGACGTTGCTGTGATCTGCGAGAGGTTTCCATCTTGGTTTTGCCTTTTCCCTCGTCCACCAGACCTGTCACAAGAGCCTCGTAGCCAGCCTCCAATCAAAGCTCGGATGTCGTTGTTAGTCTGTAGCTTCTACAATCCAGATGTCCGAGCTGATTCTATACAAATTAATAGTTCACTTAAAAATTGAATTCCTATTTAACCCAATTGTAGAGATAAATTATAAAAACAAAGTGTTTATAAGATGTACTAATAAACTTACCACAAATCAACTGAAGGAGCCTTGTATTGTCGATTGCTTTTTTCCCACTGCTTGCTGTTAGCCTTATTGATTGCGCCAGATCATGAGAAAAAACATACGAACATATATTGTTCACTATTTTAGTTTCACTTGTCCCTCCAATATTTGTTTCACCTGTTTTCACATTTTAAAAAAAGAGATAATTTCTAGTTAGGTTTCAACTTTCGGTTCGCCTTTTCAACAAATGCCTTACACCTAAAACTAAGAACTTACAAAATTAGCAAATGATTCCTCTTACTGCAGGTGCTCTTTCGCCTTGTCAAATTCTTCCATTGATTTCAGTGGAAAATGTGGAACTTCTGCCAGATTCGTTGAGTTGTTACTAGGACCTACTAAAAGGGCAACTGATCGCATGAGTCTGTCCAGGTCGCTTTGTGGTTTAACCAGTAGATTCACTGTGTCTTCCTGTAATGCTGTAACAGAACAATGCGAAATGTATTTGTATTCTTGTCGTCATAAAATAGTAGACTCAATTGGTAAATTTAGTACCTCGTAGTTGCACACGTTAGCTTTCCACTTTTGTATCGTCGACTAGAACTATCGGTTGGGGTGATACTCCATAAAAATTGCTATCCGCAGGAAGGGGTTGGCTGGTGGAAGCTTCTGACTCTCCTGGGGGTTCGGGGCCTTCCAATTGATCGTTTACACTAGGATGAACATGGCACTCTGGAAACAGGAAACGTGATCTTGAACAATGCTTGAAATGGTTACAACTGTTGAGGTACTTGATCCATCATCCACACGCTGCGACTTACGTCTATGAAGCTTTGACAGTTCCACATCACTCGTCTCCACATCTGATTTGATGACACGTTCTGCTTTTCTTACTGCGTTCTCGTATGAATCTGAAATAACAAACGACCATAAACAAAATTCAATAAAATATTGTTAATTGAAAGGATTAAAAGAACTTTTTAGAGCTTAAAAAATAAAAATAGCTCACCACAACTTTTGATAACTTCAATGTCGTGAAGCTCCCAGTCAGATCCTGGCTGTGTGCCCGAAGTACACTTTAATTTTAAGCCTTTACTTTTAGGCCCACCTGGCCACTTTTTATATCTACATTAACCCAACTTGAAGGAACTGATTCGGTATTTTCATTAACGAATGAAACCGTTACAAAGTTTTCAATTTATTCCATCATAATAAATTTGTGATCAGTAAAAATTACTAAGTGATGATGACTGACTATGGAATTTGCGAGTAGTTTTAAGTACAGCTATTATTCCGCACGCACAACGAGACACAATAATATATGAAATGTACATAAAATGTTTTGGTGTTGCAGTGAGCACACTGCCGAAATGGAACTGAAATGCCTACACATGTCATATGCTTGAAAAATGCCGTTTTGTACATATATGCTTTTACAGCACAAGTTCAATACAGTTTTGATGCTCGTAAAGTAATGACGGGCCATAATGATAATTCAGCATGCAAACTGTATTGGCGAAATGTCGAATTTCCATTGAGGCTTTAACTGTAAAGAATTTTTAACGATACAATATCTTGAAATCTCATACCGGGATTTCCGGTATTTTGCCAGCATCTCTGCCGAAATGCCGGTAGAAAATCGTTACGGAGGCAGGTCGGGAGTCGAAACGTATAAGTGGATGCATCGAGATTTAGCCAAACGAGGTTTCCGACCTTTCCCTTCTTACGACCGTCTTCTAGAGGAAAAAAAGAATTGCTACCCTGATGAGGATTTAAGTGTTCAAGAACAATGTGTTTCAGTGTCAATACAGTCTTTGTTAGAACACACCGTGAAACGCATTATAGAAGTACAGGAACCGGCGGAGGATCAAAAAGTCATCTCAAATTTTAAATGAGCATTTAAGGCAACATTTAAACGAGATCGAAACTAAGTTTTCAAATGACATAATGATAGTTGGAGGAGATTTTAATGCGAGAGTTGCAGAGATTGATACTTTTGCTAGTAGATATGTTGATGAATGGGGTAGTAATGAAAGTACACGTACCTCAAATGACACAAAAATAAACTCGAGAGGAAAAGACTTGTTAGAAGTAATGGGAGAGAATAACCTGGTACTATTAAATGGTAGAGCAAAGTACGATGTCCCGGCAAAATTTACATTCTCAAGTTCAATAGGACAAAGTACAATCGATTTAATTTTCATAAAAAACACACACGTGGAAAAATGCTCAGGATTGAACGTTATAGATTGGGAATACTCTCGTCATTTTCCGATTGAAGTAAAAATTGATATACAATCTTATGAACAAAAAAGTCATGCCGTGAAGTTAGTTTGGAATAATGATAAAGCTACTGAATACCAGAAAGCAGTCAATAATTTAGTTAAGTATAAATTACCTTGCACGTATACATCGTTCTGTGATATCATATACACAGCAGCAGAATCTTGTGGAATGCTTAAAAAAATATCAGGAAAGCAATATAATTCTAAGCCATGGTTTGACAATGAGTGTAAAGTAAATCGTAACATTGTAAAAAATAAGTTAAAGCTGGCAAGAAGTGGTAGGTTAGGCAATGAATGGAAAGGTTACAATGAAGCAAAAAAGATTTATACAGAGTTGTTGAGAAAGAAAAAGTATGAGCACGATAAACTGATTAGAAGTAATTTGAATAATTGTAGAAATGCAAGTGAATTCTGGAAGTCAGTAAAGCGGTTTAGATCAAAACCTTATCATAGCAATATTGTATCGGC
>JAQFXM010006244.1:0-13537 GCA_034693345.1 Entomobrya multifasciata | reverse complement strand
CACAGCTTGTATTGTTTACAACATTAGTTTTAAATATTTACAATGATAGAACTGAGAGTTCGATGAAAGCGATTTTGGTATTCTGGACAGCGGTAGCAGTATTAACTTGGATTTTAGCATTGGGTTTATCAGGTTACATTTACCAGCAAGGAGAGAAGATTCTCTTGTCTTGGAAGTATCATGAGTGGGAAAATAAACAGGACAAAAAATATATGAGTAAGTTTCGAAAGTCATGTAAGCCATTTATGATACATTATGGAAAGGCTTACATTATTCGTAGAATTACTGTATTGAAGTATATCAGAGGTTTAATAAAAGGAGTGTTTAGAACTTTGCTCACCTTGGGTAAACGTTAAACAAGGTTTTTGTTCGAATTTCATTGATGCAGAAAAATATGCTTTAATTTATTATTAGTTACGTATGGAGGATAAATAATTTTGGAAAATAAAGTGCAATTAGAAAAGTATGAAGTTCAATGTCAAAGGTAATTTAGTTTTGCCAAGCTTTTAATATTCAACTGGATATTTTTCTGATTTCAAGTAAATTTTCGAGAGAACTGTAACAGCCAAATATATCGATTTTCAGTAACTGTAAGTAAATTCGACAATAATAGAAAAATTTACAAAATAATAATAAGTTACCCTGAGTGCTGTTGTAACGAATCAAATCAAATGTTATTTACCAAGATTACTTAAAAATACTTACACATTTTATTAGAACATATGAACAAAACATTCACATGTAAAAATTGGTTCCTTTTATTGTATAAGCCTCTTATAATGTTTAATGGCATTGCGTAAGTTTTTAAAAATTTAAATAGAAAAACTGAACTTTATACAATGGTCATATCTTCAAATAATCAGGTTTACATGCTTCCTGGTTTCGTGGCTTTCAATTATTTAAAATTAAAACAAAATTGTTTAAGTTTGATAGAACTGAGTTAAGTTGGACAACAATTTAAAATACGACCTGAGATAATCTGTGTAATCCTTGTCTAATTATGTACTAAACTGCATTTAGTTACATGAGCCCATTTTTAAACGTATGCACTAATTTTCAAACATTCACGTAACAACCTACAATTCGTAATAGTGCATAACAATACATGGTTAGTGTAGGTTAATGATATTTGCGTGTATGCTAAATTTATTTATGCTTCTAATTTATTTTGTAATTTTGTTAATTTTGAGCATTCAGTAATTCATATATTACAAAACTAACTTCTGTGTAATCATTTTGCACACAGCCTAAGCTTGAACTATTTCAAGTTTCAAAGTGAAAACCAAACACTAATTTGTTCAATTTTAGACACATTTGGTAAACCTGAACCATTTATCTTCAAGTAAACAACTAGTGGTAGCTTGTTACTGAAATTCCTTGTTACTAACTTCATAAATTAAAATTGCAGACCCATTTCCATTAAAAATACTAAATATCGTACACGGATATATTTTACTACATTTATATTTCTTCACATAAAATAAAATTGAATAAATAAAACTAACAATAACATATTTGACACAACTAAATATATTTTGACAATTCCTGTTTGCATACAAATAAAACTGGTTATGAAATAACAATTTACGCTGGTAAAGAACTTGGAACTAATTTAACGAAAGAAATCTAGTGTTTGCAAACATTAATTACATTTTCCTTGTTCATAAGATTACATATTACAAATTTGAAATATTTTACCAGTGGCTTTAATTGAGATTGCTGGATTCCTTTTGATATAACCGTTTATAAGTTCTCGAAAGTCCGTAGTTTGAAGAAAAGTTTCGGATATCATAATTCCATCCTCAATAAACTCCCGACATCTCATGATTTTATTCGAAAGACATCTGTCGGGAACTAGCTCACAATGAATACTTGTCACTAATGAATGTGGATATGACGCTTCCTTTAAAACAATTGTTTGATCCTCTTGTTGTTCTATATTATGGCAGTACAGTCCACTGTTTGTGTGTGTAACGAGCGAAACTTGTCCACTTTCCACTGCTGGTTGCGTTGAGTTTCCGACGTCATTATTCAGTTGAACTACCATATCTTGAATGGGCAATAAATGGATTGAGTTTCGAACTTTGCAATGTCCGTATTGTTTCAAAAATTGATTGATTGCTTCCTTCAATAATTCCTTTGAGTTTTCTTTTATGCTACAATGCAACTGAGTACCACTTAACATATCGCTTGTAACTTTTGAAAATATTGGTATTGCATACGGTAAAATGTAATTCCTTGCAAAGGGAAAGAAACGATTGTAGAAACTTGTGAAATACGAGCAAGCTACATTGCCTTGTATTTTGTTAGATTTTTCCTTATTATTATAAATATTATTGTTTTTGTGCATTTCACGGTTCTCCAAATAAATTGGTATAAGCCTAGATCCATAATGAAATCTACCTCCTAGTCCTCCAGCGTGTAAATGCCTGTTCCGAGGAGAATAAAATGATACGCAATGATCAACTGTAGGATAAGTATACTGAATAGTAATACCGTTCATGGCGAAATAACAATGAAGTTTGATACTTTTGAAAAAAGGTGTAAAATTGTCGGGTGGGTGTGCAGCAGTGAAATATCTGAGAGCAACTGAGAACGATAACTATTGAATAACTTCTTTTATACGTAATTTTCAAAGAAAAAAACGTACAGAAGAAAACAGAAGACGCTGTCAAAGTATGTGTGGTTTTGATGTCATTTGTTCACATGTATACATATATATGTGATATGTAGTCCTAAAAGTCAATAACTAAAAGTCGTGTAATACTAGTAAAAAAATCTTGTTTCAAAATGGTGATTGAAATATTGGAAGAATATTGTCATCATCACACGTGCATGAATACGTTGGTTTTATTGCGTACCCTTTATTTGAGCACGACAGGTATGTATTCAGGATTCAGGTTTACTGTTTCAACTGCGAGCTACAAGCAATGATGCCTACTTGTAAAAGAAGGCCTTAGGTACCTAGACATTTTAGCATACATACAGACATAACTTATTGAACGAGAGTATCATAACAATAGTTAGAAATATTATTAGATAGTCCAAAAAATGTAAGTCTTTTTCATTTGTCAGTCATAAATGCAAGGGACTTTTCCATGCGAAGTTGTACTTAATAAAGTGCATAATATGTATATGCTATGCATCTTTTTATGAAACAGTCTTATGCTTATGTATTTAAAATTACATTAGTACTAGACATGAGTACATTCCTGGTTTATGTATACGTTCGAATAATCACAGTACTTAGGTATATTAGAGTTCCTACTACACCATCTACGAGATGAAATTGGACTCGTAATGTTAAAGTCTACTTTAAACTACGTGAAATACAAAGGTAACCTAAAGTATCTAACACCGTTATAAATTAAAATCAAAATGTATTATTGTGAAACATGATAATTTGTATACAGGTAATACTACATATACGCAAAAGGCATTCGAAATCGACAGCAAGTTCGGTATTTTACTCAAATGTTTTAGTTCGATCACTTTTAACAAGTGTGGCTGATGGTTGATAAAAATCCTGATTTTTGTCGTATTGCTTGATAATCCTGGATTTATTGGGAGCCTCGCCGCAAGATTTTTTGCGGCATACGTGTAGATTTTTATGTTTATTAGTATGCTATTTTATTTAACCTTACTTTACTGGTGGTGTATCAGATTTGGAAATATTTCATTATGGCCTATTTAATTAAAACGATTTGCACTTATTTTGTTAGCCTCAATGTCAGTCATTTCAGGTAAAAGGTAAATATTTTGATGAAATTTTTGTTTTGCAAACGTTTAACACAACAAAGCTGAACATTTTATTATCGTCATTTGTTTTTTCCTTATTAGAATGTTTTCGCTTTTAAATCAACCATTATGAAACACAAATGTCAATTTCATTAAAAATTACCCTTTATTGTTTCATAAGTCATTATCAAAATTAGAACACCAGCAACTATTTCGATTAGTGGTTTTACCAAATCTGCCCTTAACGGGACTAACATGCAGAAAATTTGTGTATTTATACTGAAGTTCCCCACATACTTGATTTGCTATTCTACTTACTCTGATCAAACATACAATGGAAATTTTTAGAACAAAGTCGCAAAAAGTTACAAACTCAACTATTTTTAATTTCATTTACATTCCCACGTTTCTTCAGTATTTCCTTCTGATGGGACCTTGCCGTATAAAAATAACATCCAAACAGGGTTTACTAAATCTTCCAACTATCCAAATCGTGGAAAACAAATTTCAAAAACTGATTTGCGGTTTATCGACAATTACAAGTACATACTGTTTTATTTGGACTTCAATACAAAAAACACATTTAAATACAAGCAGTACTCATTCGTATTTGATAGTATTTTTGTCTGCCATGAATAATTTGGAAAGGATAGTACTGTTGCGTGTATTATGGACAGGTAAAAAAGAACTTCACAGTCTCGCAACATTAGTACTGCATATGAGTACATACGTAAAATCCCGATGCATATTGCAAAATAAGTGGCTTATTGCAATTTTTATTCTTCTTTTATATACCTTTGCTGTTATTTATGCAGTTGACTTGTATTTTACGGTTTTAACATGTTTTGATTCGTGTTCATTTGTTAAAGTGGCTGCGATAGTTTTTAATAATGTACTAGCCTGCCATGGAACTCTTTTTATATTATTTTTAATCATAATATTATGGTTAGCTACACGCTCAATTGTAGGCAACTTAAAACTTTATTCCTTTACCAACTTATTAATGACGGATTCCTGGAATTTGGAGATACAGTTTCAAAATCTGATAAGATTATCCAATAAGATTAATCATTTGATTGGGCATTATCTAACATGTTTTATAACAGAGACTGTATTGTTTTTATCTATTGATCTGGAAGGTGTTTTGGCAAACGATTCTCACCATCATGGCTGGATTGGGCTACTGTCGCTTGCAATATTTTTTATGATTTGTGCTGCCATTTTGCTGTTAGCTGCAGATATTCCCCAGCAAATTAATTATTTTAAATCTTGGCTACATGTGAAGAAAAACCGTGAACTCATTGCAAAAATGTCAGATGTACACATACTTCTAAGCCAGATCGATTCTCATGCAGTTTCTATTAAAGCAAGCAATATATTTCCTGTGACATATGGACTTCTTGCAAATGTAAAAACGTTATTTAAGTTTTTATAATTCTATCTAACTATTTTGTTTGAAAACTGCACTAATTTATGTATTAATTTTTAGATGTTTGCTACTATGGCTACATACTTCGTCATTTGTGTTCAAACGAGATCAACTTGTTGAAACCATCAAAATAATTGTCAGAAAACTTGTTTTTTAATTCTATACTTTATTTAGCATAATATTTGGATTTTCTTGTTTGCAAAATGTATTTTTTTGAAACAAGACCACACTAGTTGTATAGGTGTGGCAATTTTCATTCGTACGGTCAAAACATACTGGAAATGGAATGTTTGTGAGTGTAAAGCATTCATTATTTGTCGAGTATTGCAGTAACCTTTGTTCTAGTAATGGGTAGCGACTTCACTAACTTAAATATTTGCTTGAAAAAGTTTTCTATTTAAACGACGCATACATTTAACTTGAAAAGTGGTCAATAAAATTTATCGAATTCTAATCAATTAGTTAAGCTTTTAACTTAGAAACGCTTATTAATTTTTATTAGCATAAATTGTATAATATTTCCGTCCAAGTCCAGAAATTGATTTCAGCATGATTTTTTTATTTAAATCCCTGAAATTCTATATTTGTTTTTCATCAGCCCTTACAATTGTAAACTGCTTACAAATTGAAACAACATCAAATGCTATAATTCAAGTTGTTGGAAAATTTATTTAGAAGATTCGATTTATAACTTTTCTGCCATTTGGAAAAATTGCTACACACGAAGTAACAATCATTGAATTAACTCAAACGTCAAAACTTTTCAAGTAATGCATTCGTGCCTTTTTAATATATTTATTTCTGAATGCTCGTTAACGATAAATAGTGTATGGCATAGCACGACCAAAATATCCGAATTAAGAAGCATAATTTGTACAAATAATGGCACCGAAGCACAGAAAATTATTCTAAAATAAGTTGTTTTTAAGTGTAAGTTGTGTCCTATCTGATGCTGTTTGCACTTCATAAACTTTTCGAGACAACCCAATTTTCACTAGATCAAAAAACACAAAATAGATCTTTTTGACCGAGGATTCCTTGATAGCAAAATTTTTGCAAATCAAGAAATTATTTTGATACTTTAAAATGATCCAAATATTTGTTTATGGTTCTGATATGGTTTAGGTGGCAGATTAAACCATGAGTATATAATATTTGAGGCATAACCAGCATATTGTAATGACCACGGTTTAGGTCATCTTTATATTGCTTTATCTTTAAACATCACGATACAATATAGCTAAAAATACTAGTATTTTGCAGTTTTACAAATATGGTGAAACATACCCTATAAAGTATGTATAACAACTTTTTATATACTGTGGGGAAAATAGGATAAAGGATAGCGTTGCAAAACAAAAATTAATTTCTTAAAATTAAATCCAATCAGCTAAGAGCTTTATCGTTTTGTAACATCCGCAATTGACGTAAGCAAAGCAAACACGTGCTGAAAAACTAAGTATGAAAACAGTATGGTTAAAGGTAGTTTTGACCTCATATTTTTACTTGACAAGAGGTTGCAATATGATTATACACTCGAGTGATATTCGTTTTAACCTTATGCATGATAAGGAGAGCCGCAAAGTACTTCTGAAAACAGCATACGCCGTTGCGACTTTTTGGAGTAAACTGATTATAAAAGCAGCCCCTTTGTAGGGTAATTGCTCTTAGAAACGAAAATAAAATGTTAATCACTCAATTTTCTCTAATATCTGGAATATTAGTTAGCGAATTTATTAGACCCTCAGTGCAATCTTTTAAGCCAGAATATTTTGATGCCACAGATTCCCAATTCTCAGAAATCTATCGCCAGTATAGTTACTACCAAAACTATAACGTGGGTATCAGGAAATCTGTTTTGGATTTTAACAATCAAATCAATCTTTATAAGAACTGCCTAGTTCACATAATAAACTATGACGGCTGTGACATGAAATTTGGCCATGTGCCACTAGCTATCTCAAGATATGATGTAGTTCGCGTTGGATATGTTCTCAAAAACGACATTCTAACCCTTAGTTACCATAAATCTTATAGTTTCAGACATCGATATTATCATATTGAGAAGGTTCCATCCAAAAATCAAACAATACCATGGTGTAAGCAAAGTATAACAGAGTGGGAATGTAAGGACTATCCTGATACTCAAACGGCTGGAAAAATCAAACCATGGAGATGTGAAGCACACTTGTACCTGTTCCCGCCATCAGATCCTTTATTCTTTCTGTATGACTCCAGGGTTCGGCGAAAAATATTCACGATTCCTTCAAATTACAGAAAAAACTTTTGGAACTTTCTGGAAAACTTCAGCCAAGCCAAAGGGATGTATATGAGTGATGCATTTCTTGAATCACGAGAAAGGTACGACGTGCTCATAACTGACAAGCATACTGAAATCAAACAAGCTTGGAAAAATGCATTAGCAACATACAGGGAAGGTTTCATGGATACATCAACTTACACTTCAAGGGAATTGATCATAATCACTGCAAATGTCATACCATTTTCTAAACATTTCCAAAAAGTTACCTTGGAAATATCATCAGTTTCAATTCTTTGTAAGCATTGTAGCAGAACCAGATTATATGCAGAAATTGAAATAGGATTTATAGAAAACTTTGAAACATTACAAAGTATTGCAACTTCTCTCAATCGTAACACAGACAATATTATATTCAAGCTGTGGATGCAGGGCGTTAATGGAGAGCACAGGGCTGCCTTTTTAGATGATTACTCCCAAATTGATGATCCAAAAAATTATCGTTGGAATTTACAAGTGCAGCTACTTAAAGGAATATTTGGAAATGCAACCTTAAGTGCTATTCCATGTGAATTCAACCGTCGCATTGATCTCTCATGCGATGATCTTCTCAATCCGGTTGTAAGAGTTGCTCCATCAGGTAGCATGGAAATAACGCAATATCAATTTTACCAAGAAACTCTCACGTTTGTTGGCTGTGGAAAATCGATGCAAGCTTCACTTGAATTTGGAAAACTAACTGCTACATTTGATGGACCATCATGGTTTCTCATTACTGCCTCATTATTCCTTCTAGCAACTTTTACAAGTGTAGTGAGATACTACAACCTTGAATACAAACGAAACATATTAATTGTTAAGCCAAGGGAAGCTTTAAGAAAAGAAACGTTGTTAAAGAGATTCACTAATGTATGGATTTTCCTTAACGACTATCTGATAGACAGTTTGCTTTCATTCTTTGGTACAATATTGGATCAAATTGATCCAGTGCCTAGTAAATATACTAAATTTACTTCACTTAGAGTTCTTATAGCTCCATTTCTATTAGTAGTTACGGTCATTGAAACCTTGTATAAAGATGGCAGTGTCACCGATTTAACATTTCCACGTGCCACCATTCCCATAAATAACTTTGAAACATTGGTCAGTCGTAATTTCCAAATTTACACAAGCGAAATAGACGATTTTTGGTTTCCTAAGCCGACTATCGATATTTTCTCAAATGCTATTGGTAATCACTTGCAAACAAATGCGTTACAAAACAATGAGTTGTACAAATTTGTTCAATCAGATACATCATTCAAAATATTGAATCCTATTCAATTAGGAATTTCAGAGAGGGCAAAATACTACATAAATCATACAAAACTTTTGCCGCTAAATACCAACATATGTAAGGATGAGGCTGCAGAACTTTTACCGGAAGCTAAAGCATTTCAAAAATTCCTTCAAATGCAAACAGAGTACTATAATGCATTTATTGGTCAGAGCTTGCACCTGAAAAGTCGATTTGGAGTTTCATTTTTAAGGTGGATTAATCCAATATTTTTACAAAGATTGGCTGGTCTAGTACAATCTGGCATTACAAAAATGTTAGATGCGGATATATCACGCTTTAAGGAAAAAGCTGCTCAAACGTCATGGGTTTTTGTTCAATCTGCTGGCCTTGCAGGAAACTTTATTGTAGTTTTCGTACCATTGTTGGTTGGATTATCTGCTGGATTCTGCTTATTTATCTTCGAAATTTTTAGAAAATTTGTCCGTGGGGTAAATAATTTTTTCAAAATGAGTTTTCGAGTGCACATGGGGAACTGTAGGAAAACAATATTTGTGCCTTAATAAGCCAAACAATATAAGTATTCATATCATACCTTCGTAATCAATTTCCTTGCTTTTCTCCATTTCCAAACAGTTTCATATTTCAAGTGAGTTCATTCAATAAGCCAGAGTATTTAGAAATTGCAAGTTGAATAAGTTTTTTTTACATTTTAAAGTGTTTTTTTGTCTTGTTGAATGTTTTCACAAAAGTAACCCTGCAGATCAATTTGTAGGTTCTGCAAATAACATTATGGTAAATCAGATGTGATTTTAATCAAACAGTAAGTAAATCATAAAGCTCTATTGGCACATGTTGTTATACGGCATACTATAAAGAATATTTTAACGGTTATTGTTATCTTACATCAAGCGACATAAAATGGATCATAAGTTTCACTATATAAACTATCCAAAAAAAAGTTTTTTAAGTGTACTAAGTAAGCAAGTCGTTCATTATTACTACTTATTAATTTGACCAGCTTAAGGATTCAAAAGGTAAACTGTAATGAATAAATTATAACTGAATGTATTTGCATACGGTAGATTCTATCGGATATAATAAATTAAATTATCTTTACTTGATGATATTTTAGTAGCCCTGTCACTTGGGAAAATTAAACTTTGAAGTTACAATTTCAGTTCTAATAAAATTACTGAGTAAATACTTCACACATATACAAAAACTTGATCAACAATTTTTAGTGACACTTTTTCAAAAATACAAAATGAAAATTAATTTCATACAAAATGACATTAAATTAAACCCTCCACAAAATGATGATTTATTCAATTCTATGCATTTATTTCTTTGCGTAGGTCGGTCCATAGGATTTCTTCCAATCACAGGAATATTTACGAAAAACTTAAATCTACTTAAAATAGCGTAAGTGGTTAAAATTTAGCCAACATAATATACTTATTTAAAAATTTAGTATAAATACTTTACACTTTAAAATGTTAACCATATTACAGACGACCGTTTAGCCTCGCTGGTGTCACGTCAAATTTAGTTATCTTTTGTCTCTTATTATATTCGACTGCACATATCATCGGATTTTATAACACGTCACCCACAAAAACGGACGAAATTGTCAAATATGCTTCTGGTCTGATGTATGCTGGAGTTGGACTCTTTGTGTAATAATCCATGAAATTTAATAAGCGCAACATCTATCCTTTAAATATTTTTAGCATAATATGTGTAATATGAACGCAGGTGTGTTTTCATCCGTAAGAATTCCGCTGGCTTATTACACTGCTTGCAGCAATGGCGTCGGCTTTCCCATATAACCTGCTACAACAACACCAAGTTTCAACGTCGAACTTACATAATTATAGGTTTTATTTTCACTTCCGCTGTGCTTGAAAATCTAAGCTTTCACTGGAAGGTTTTAGCCGCTCACGTTCATGGAAACGTTACATATCCGTGGGACTCCATAATTGGTCAAAGATCTATTCCATCTATTCCAGCCACATATTGGTGGATACATCATTATAACAAGTTCACCAGTTTGATTCCATACAACGCATTACTAAGCTGGATTCTCTTCATTTCTAATAAATGGTGCGTGTATGCTTGGAATTTCGGAGATATGTTAATAATTATATTGACAAGAGCATTGCATATTCGATTTTTGATGCACTACGAATCCTCAAAAATGGCGTTGGAAATGCAGGTAAAGTCGACAGAGTTAGTCATTGATCAATTGCGTCTTATAGACACATCAAAAAGTTTGCCGTATAAATATTGGAAAAAATTTACAAGTGATCATGATACAATTATAAGCATTTTCAAAATATTTCGCGATTTTTTATCACCGCTTATCTTTGTCAGTGTTTTTTGCAACGTATTTTGTGTAGCTACAAACTTGTATGCGTATTTGGTTCCAACATCGACACATTTAAATTTCAATGGACTTGGCCTGTCAAAAGGTTGGAAACTTTGGCAACGTTTTTATGTAGCATGGGCGTTTTTACATTTATTTGGAAGAATGCTGGCTACTTTTATTTGTTGTGCGAAAGTTCATCAATATGCACACAAGTTTCTAGAAATTTTGGATAGATGCCCGACTGAGTTTTGGACAAGTGAAATGAGGAGAGTGGATTCAAGATTGAGAAGCACGGACATTGGGATGACTGGATTAGACTATTTTACGATTACAAATCAGTTTATTTTAAATGTGTTCAATGTAATTTTTACATTTGAAATTGTGTTGCTGCAGTCGACAAGTATAACATAACTCCCTTTTCGTTTGTATAAAGTTCTGAGTTTTGGGCAAATGAAATATCTAAAAAGCAAAGTTATTTTGTTCTACTGAATGGCTAATTGTAGCTTGGCTTTGAAAATATTTGATAAGTTACAATAGCTATAAGATATTTTGGTTGAAGCCGAAGGTTACCCGATCAGATACATGAAATAAGAAGTAAAAGTAAATATTCTGGGACCTTTCAGGCTTATTAGGCTTATTATTATACCGAATACGCTATAGTAGTAGGGTGCCCATTATCGTAATGCTAAAAAATAGACGCTTAAGGGCCGATAAGATGGGCTTGCCCTTTTGTACATATGCATTAGTAATATAATGAGCACATGCATTACTGCATCAAAATAAAAACGTAAAATATACAAAGCTTGTTTACAAGGGTAGGACTACAATTTTGGTTTTGTCGCTGATTGGGTTACACCCCTAATACCACTAAAATGTGACTTGTGAACTCAATGGTTTCAGCAATATAACTTGCATTTTCTGTATATAAGGAATTTTAAATGTATTCATATAAATATAAAACTACTTGAGAAAAGCAAAACTATAATTCATTCAATAAGCATATATTTAAAATACTATAACATTGCGTAATTGAAAATTGCGTAAAACGTTTCCGTTACCCAGAGAATTCGTCTAATAAAGTTTTAGGGTACATATTTTTATGCATGCTTTATCTAGTTAGATGATAAATTCACGCTTTTGTTGCGAAAGACATTAAATTGCACTATCGTTTGTTTCGTTTTCATATACGATCGGTTAATGCTTTTTTGTATATTTGCACGACAACATGAAATACGATATACAAATAGACCCCTTATACACGACGTTAACTTTTGTTATCACCAATACGTAGTTTAGGAGAGTGTAATCAATACTTCGCCTGGCACCAACGTGGGTCTTGTGTTTTATGCTTTAGAGTTTTAAAATATTATTTTTAATACTTTTAATGCGCTTCGATCAATATGTTTGGATGGGTGAACTTCAACAGAAAAAAGAAGTTAATTTTAAATTCCAAGATACCCCGAACGTTAAACACTTGGACGTCACAACCAGCAAATATATCGGATGTTTATTTCAATAAATTGGCGATTCCGAAAAAGTGATATTTGCCCTTTAGACTTCATAATCAGTTTTTTTGACCGGATAACCGATCGAGTTTAATTTGGAGATTGGTACTAAAATCAAATTTAATAATAAACTAGGTTTTTATGACACGGAACTGAGCCACGTTTTGTTTAAAACGCCATGGAAACTGTCAGATTTCCTACGGCTTAAGATTTGACCAAGACTCATCCAAATTGTTATGGATTTTTTGAAATTGAAATATTTATATTCAGGTCAGCTTGCTATCAGGTATTATCAGGTATCATTTATATTCAGTTCAGGTATATTAATTGGTTATATTAAGATGCCCTTATAAAAGAATCTGTTGTTACACTGCTTTATACATTGTCGAATGGAATGTTGGTACTGTCCAAAATATCCTGTCTTCCTGAATGGGTTGGAAATTTTCATTTTCCCAAAAGAATAAAGACTTCTAACCCAAAAACAACTACTGCTAAACACAAACCCCCTAGTAATAAGCAAAATATAACTAATATATTTCCATCTAAATTTGGTACAACTATATTTTTCGAACCATTCGAATAAAACTTGTCTTTATTTTGCCTATTCATTTTCAACTCCCATTCCCAAATTCCAGTTTCCTTAGCAGTATATTTCATCCGGTTTACTAAGTAACGTGGCATCAACCCTCTGAAAACAAACTTGATTGGACTACTGGAAAGGACATCTTTTCCAACAAAAAATCGTTTACCTTTTGAAACTTTTACGGTTGAAAGTGTATCTGCTATTGTATCGCAATCACGCTCAGGTATCACAAAAGCAATGCCATTGCACTCCTTTAACGAATTTACTATTGCAATATTTTCGCTTATAAAAAACCTCTTAAAGAGATCAAGAGAACTCGAATTTCGTTCCAGTTCAGTTTTCAGTATATCAAATGCCTTAGGAAAAAATCGCGTC
>JAQFXM010006243.1:0-13539 GCA_034693345.1 Entomobrya multifasciata | reverse complement strand
TGCTTTGTCAAGTGTACTCAGACAACTGTAGTTCCTTTCACAAGAGAGGTATGCTAGTTAATGCTTCATTAACTGTGATTGCTAGATTAGATTTCTGAGATGCCAGTGGAACTATTATAGTATGTAGGCAAGCAGATAACAACAAGCAGCAGAAAATGGTGTAAGTGTATGACAACAGTTGTCTGCTTGGAAAAAAATCACCGCTAGGCAGAATGACGACTGCACAAGATAGCGTATAACTGGGTGTATTGCATTGTGTGTGTGGAGTTCACTTCAGAAGAATGAACATGACGATGGACAAGAAAAGTAATTTGTATTTTGTATGAAAGACCAAGAAGAAGGTCGGACGTTTTCTTAGAATAAATAAACAAGGACTACCATACGCAAAGGTTATAATGGTGGTTGGTTGGTTGACTGAGTTGTTTGTCCAGGCTTCACTCCTGCATGAAGCCCAAAAGTTCAAATTTGCATATTGGAACAGGGGTCTTCTCTCTCTCAAAAAAGAAAGAATGATGGCACTGGACTCAAAACGAAAACACTGCTTAACAACCTCAGTTAGGTCACTTCGCAACTGAAAAACACTGCAAACTAAAATACTTAGTGACAACTGAAAAATCAGCTCTCGAATGGTGTTACTTTCAATTTTTTGAAGCACCACAGAGATAATTAGGTCCGAATTTAAAATAAATCCTTGCGGAGGGATAAAAAATGCTATGTCCTTGTCTTCGTCTATTGTCTCTCCTCTGAAGTTTGTTAGTAAACCTAGCATTTTTTAGATAAAAAATTATGGGGGAGACAATGGCGTAGAATTGTTTTTTCCAGGAATAAACAAGTGTAAATTTTGTGATGACAATGTAAAAAAATGGGGGAGACAATTGCACTGCCTTTAAAAAATGCATCCTAAAGGCTTGTAAAAATCATCTGAACTGAATGTTGTTGGAGCTGGATAGCAACGACACTTTTAAAATATGAGCGAGTTTCAAAGGGCGTCTGTCTTCCCTTTTTTAAAGCACTCCTTCCATTTGTGAGTCTTTTGAACTTTGGAAGAGGGAAGGTGTGCGGTGTGCGAGGATTTCCAGAAAAAAATTGTTATATCTCAACTGTCAAGTGCTACTGTGAATTACAGAAATCCATAAGAATAAGGATATATCGTAAACAATGCAATGTTATCTTCGTATATGCTCAATTGAGCTCCATTTAAATACAAGGAGTTCGTCTTCATAACAAGTTGGTTAGCAATCTGCTCCCATTTAAGAAGCATTGAATTTTGTCAATAGAGACAATTTCGCCTTCCCCAAAATTGCATTATTTTAAAAATATTACTTAGCGTTACGTATTCCTTGTCTATGAATTATTAGTAAGCCGGTACTGCATTATTATTGTTTTTGCTCGTGTTTATTCGGTGGAATTCCGTTTGCATGTTAAAGTTGTGCGCACGAAAGTTGTATGTTGTGCATTTTGAATTGTGCGTTATGAGCTGTGCATATTGTATTTTGTATATAATATATAACCAAAAATATCTGGGTCTAGTAGGGATCGAAGCCGTGAACGACTTACCGCTTCTGCGAAGCTGAAGCCATCACGCGTAGACGGCATACTCTGAAAATCGATGCATGCTAACTGCTTGTTGTATTCATAATGTAAAACCTGCATATATGCAAATGCTATACTATGCATGCATGATGCATAGTATAGTATGAATCACGGTCCGAAACAATTGGTACCTAATCAGCGAATCATAGATAATTCTCATATTTCTCAATTCCCCGGGATTTTTAAATTCAACTTCAGTTGAAATTCCTCCACACGACGCAATGCGATTCATCGGAATTTCAACTGAAGATTTTTGAGAAGTGATGACGATGATGATGATTGTGCATTAAGATTGCATATATTCATCTAAGGTAATTGAAAGTTCTGTAATGCGCGGAACTTTCAAATTAGACTTTTTTGAGGAAATTCCTCTACATCTGAAATTGCAGTGCATCTCAATTTCAACGGTCATCTTCTCAAAAGCGATGTTGATGATGATGATGACGAGATTAGGTACCATTTGATTCTTACCGTGTTTACGGCATATAATAATAACCTGCTTTTTCGTTAAAACTTCAAAACTATCTTATTTGTGGCATCGGCGTTAACAAATAACTATATAATTTTATTTTTTTAAATGAAAATAAATTATAGTTTGTTTGCTGCACATTTTGTTAAAGAATACTCGATAACAAGTTGCAGGTACTTTTTGAGAATGATTAATATCTTCCATAAGCTTCATGCTTTATATACATTCTATTCATTACTTAATAGGTTGTACTCATAAGTGTCAACATTAAAATTCACCGTTTACCGTTTCATCAAAAAATTAAAATCCTTGAAAAATTGCTAAGATATAAATTTAAAAAAATAATAAACCTATGAAATGTTTGTTGTGAAATCTAATTCAAAGTCGACCCTAATATTTTTACGCTACCCTACATGTTTTGTGAAATATCTGAAAAATAAACAGCGCCTTTCTACAGTGCGAAGAGCAAACTTAGAAAAACTACATCTTCTAGGGATTCCAGGGAAAGTGATCACTTGAAGTTCAACTTTACTTCAGTGATCAATAATGAAATGCGGAGTACAATAGCTGTTTCATTCACGGTGTTCTTTGTCTTTTCCCCTTCCGCATTCATTTGTAGTTTTAATAGGAAAAGTTTTGCTGATGTACCAAACAAAGCCGAAAATCGACTCCCACACCCACCCACCTATTAACTCAAACCCAATTTAAGATCAAGTAAGTTTTGTGCTGGCAAAAACGAGGAAAACGTGATAAATGCACAAAAAGGAAATAATATTGAATGAACGTTCTATAACTTATCTTGTATAAATCGCACATCGTCTGTCTGTGGGTGCGTGTATAAAAAAGATGTTAGAAGTAAAGTTTGCTTGCTCATTTCACTGATTTTATTACTATTATGTTTACAAGTTTTATTCACGCGGAAATGTAAAAAAACCACTACGAGCATAAGTACACCCACGCATAACACATGTGCTCAATTTGACGTTTGACATGAATGCTTACGTAATATTTTATTGGAGTACTGGAACATTGAGTACCTAGAAATAAATAACACGCCTAGTATTATATTGTTATTGGATTGGCAGACTCCATCATTTCAAAAATTGTAAGCTGAAGAGAATCTAATTTGAAGATAAAATTCCGAGAATATTATAAGGGCATAATCCATGATGAGATGACAAAATCAAAATGGCGAGGAACCAATAATTTTAGAATGAATTTGTGAATGTATTTCATTTGATTTTTTGTAGAGTACAGCTGTGATAGAAACGGTATGGAATATTCTTGGTTTGCTCACATAGTCTAAGAGTAAAATATAAAGGACAAAATATAAAGATATGCCCTTATAAATTTTAATTTGTTTGCTGTCAATTTTAATGTCATTTGTTGAGATATTAATCCTTTCACATAATCAAACTTTGCCCTTGTCTGTTGTACGTGTACTGCTTGTTCTAGATTTACTATTCTCATTTTCTCGTGGACTATAATGGGATGTCATGCATTCTTCATTATTTTGTGACATGTATTTTGTTCCAGTGATCTAGTTCTGTCGAGCTGTTCTCTTTTATCTTTGAATACCATGTTTGCGAGTTCACTCAAACGAGAATTAAAATAACACGTAGTACACTATTTAGTAATCCAGGAGGATCTACGCTTTGTTCTCAGGGCTTAATTAAAAATCCTCTTCGGCTTCACTTTTACTTGTTCTTTCTCTCTGCACTTTCACCATAATCATAATTCGTCTCGTCTTTCCCAAAAGTAAAAGTACAGTGAAACTTGGATGAAATTGCGGGACATTTTTGGAATCAATTTTGGCCAGCATACTTTATTTCAAGGTGTATCTATGAAAATTCAGCATTATTTTACCAAAAACATTAGTTTTACTTGTTTACTAATTTTATTATGTTGTTAAATCAAAATTAAGAATTGAGAATAAAGGAATTGATCCGATTTACAATTTGCAAGAAAAACTTTAAATTGAAAATTTCGATTGCACATTTTCTTACTCAACGGTTTTAGTAGAATATTAGTGAAGTGATATATTACAACGCCAGTTCATAAATCTATAGTTGGTACGAACTCCATATAATCAGTAGGTTGTATACTGAGATAAGTAGGAGTCTGTTATGTTGAGTTAGAATTTAGTTAATGAATTGACTTCCTTAATTTACTTTACGTAATCAACTTTTCCAAGGGATAATAAATGTCTAAACAAGTAGAAATGATATTAATTATGATAATTTTTTCCAATCCACGATTCGATTATTGGGTTTTAATTGAATACGAATGTTACTGGGATATTTTAGCTTTGTACATTTTTTGCACTCCATACTGCTTATTGTTATTGCTTTCGCTTTTTTATCTCTATTCAACCTTTATCTTTTAAAATCATGATCAATCTTACAAAATGATCTAAAGAGGAAGACAAACGAAAGACAAAGATTAATCATCCAGTTGGGTTTCTGTATTATTCTATTGTTTTAAAAACGTATTTAAAAAATCTTTGACTTGTCTTGTTTTTACAATGTTTTCCACTGTATTTAAAAGCACTCTTAAGAAACATTTAATTTTTGTTTTGAGATTGTTAAAGTCACTACGAATTTCATTGATGTGCTGCTATAATTGTGATTCCGTTCTTCACACCATGAAGAACTATAAACACCGTGCAAAGTGTGGATAAACCGTAAAAAGAAAGATCAAAATGATTACCTGATCACAAGTATGACAAAACATTCTGGAGAAAGTGGAAACATGGAAAATGGCATCTGACATTTTTTTGTTTCCGGCCCTTACGCAAGCAAAATGACGAAAAAGCTTAAATCATATATTCTATTTTGACAGTGTAATTTGTTAATGTAAGTTGGAATGTTTCTAGTAATCACCTTCACTATATCAATGATACTAATGCTGAAATCTCCATTAAAATAAATGGGAAGCGTTTTCTGCTACCTCTTAGTTATATGTTGATGAAAGCGTGTTTCAATTGTGAAAAGGCAGATGGAACATGATGTCATAATACTAAGGATAGCAATGTTAAGAAATAAGATGCTAGTTTTCTCCATTTTCTTGTAGTTACATAAGATAATATTTCGTAGTATTAAAACAATTGCACTAAATAACTAAACCGTAAGTTTAAAAAGGTAATGCAGCCAAGTGAATGTCAATGTTGAATCTATGAATCAATACAATACACGTTTTGTTTGTGTGTTTCATGTCGCAGTGTCTTTTCTCGAAAGATACGTGCAAAGCAAAAGTGCAGTTTCATAAACATCTCTGTGCACGGCGCACATTGGCTGATATTATTTCCATAAAACTTTTATTTTTGGCAACATTCTGAATGTGTTCCGTAATTTTGTAGACAAGATTAGGATAACATTTGAATATGAGCACCTTAAAGTATATATTGTGCTGGCTGGCGGAAAATGGCATCACTATCTTTCACGTTTTCAAAATGATCGCAGTCCGTTAGTCCGTTGATTGATTTAATATTCATATTTTTTCAATGGTAATGTACTTAAAAGAATTTAAAAAAACTCTAATGCATAAAATAGTAAAATATTTTAAAAATATATTACACAAATTTCTGAATTTCTAAGCCTTAAATTGCCTCGAATTTCTTTAAAACTACAACACCAATTAGAGTGCCCTATATAAAAGCAAAGTATGATGCTGAATTTTCGTATTTCACGTTTCATATATTTTATTTCGTCTAGATAAGAAAATCTTGCGGTAAAACACACAAGTTTCAGTTTGCTTTCAGCAAGCTTACACTTATGACAAGTTGAGTTGCTAAAAATCGTCGACATATAACTTCTGTTTTAAAAATCAATTTATTTTTCCCGGTGTTGTTTATACTTGTTTTTGTTATGGTGGTGCAAAGATCACACTAAGACGTTTTACGAAGAGTGATGATGATGGCATAGAAACGGCAAGTGACAATGTTGCTACTATAACAGCATCGTTGGAAATTGAATAATTTAAAGAGGAAAGAGAGAGTGCGCATTTACTGAAGGATTTCGTCTATATGCGTTATTCTTCATTATTTCGAAATCACCATGCTATAAACCTTACCTCTTTCTATTCCTTTTTTAATATGTACTTGTATATTGCATCTTCTAAGAATCACATCGTCCTTAATTTGGTAAAGGGTAAAAAGGTGCTTCAGTGTAAAATGAAATTTTCAAGAAGAAACGAAGTACCACTCTACTCACATCACTATGATCGTGTAATACCCACTATAATCAAGAATAATCCGTATCATGATCCCTGTAATCATCATTTTGACGGATAATGTATTTTTTCTTTACTATCTAGCCTTCTTACAGTATAACGTATATGTAATTACATGGTGGAAGAAAACTGATGTTTTGCTGTGAGGAGAGCTTCACATTCAAGCTTTTGCAAATGTGTTCCACTTAGGCGCTGTGTCTTGTGTGTCCACAAAGGGCACTGAATCTCCATGCAATGGACGGTGATGGTGGTTATGTCCTTGCGTTTCCGAAAATGCCTGCAAGGTGTACATGATAGCGTTACTACAATCAGTATTTAACGGGAAAGTGAAAGTTAACTCAGGAAGGAAGTAACTGTATGGGAGTAGAAATCCTAAGGAAGCAAGGAAAACGAGAACAACTATACTCCATTCCACTACTACTTTCACCACCGCAACAAGTCATGCACGATTGTGCTCTTATTGTTCACAGGACCGTACCCCATGGTCCTAAAACGAACCATTTTATATTCTTTTCATATAGCACATACTTTGAATAGAATGAAATTGCCTGAAGCAATTTAGTTCCTTTTTTGGGCAAGGGAGTAAAACGTGGGTTGACTCTTAACTTGAATGACACAGAGTTGCGTTTTTTTCAGAAACTGAGAATGGCCTATTTCCCAATTTTCGAAACATTTATTTATTGATTGAGTCAACAAGAAATGTGTACTAGGTCATCAGAGTAAACATTAAACTATTTTACTTTAGTACATACAGTTAATAGAAAACGTGCAGATTCTGCACTGCAGAATAGAACAGTAGAACTTCAAAGAAAAAAAGTATTACGTTTCGGTATTTTTCCTCTGAGAATTTAAACAAGAAAGCATTTTGAAGGTTAGTGTCACCGGTACAATATAATTGAAATTTCGTATATTTAAACCTTTTATATAGTATATAAAAGGTTTAAAGTATATTTTATGCTTGGTATATCTCAGCTTGAAATTAATAAAAATAGTGATGGAACCGGACTTCTCTTTGGAACAGGACTTCTCTTATCAGTTATCCTGGTACATGCGTATGTATGTATGTCAGAAGAATACAATGCTAAATGAAAGTAGACAATCGATATCAAAACGTAGGACATTTAAAACGGTAATAAAAGTTATGTTTATTTGATACAGCAAAAATACAATCCATCTGAACGAATTTATGAGTAAACTCCAAAGGATTCCAGTGATTTTATTCATAGGGGACGCACAGTGTAGGATATTATTATGGCTCTTCCAAACATATCTGACGTATCTTTACGAGACATTCTAAGAAGTATATTTTTTCTAAATGTAACAACTAATTACACACCAACAAGGCTAAATTACTGCATTCCACCCTGTCTGCATACATACTCTCATGGTCACTAGGAGTCAAAAAGACAACGGTCGGCTGCAGCAAAAGCAGCGTTTATCTTTGGTTGGCGCTTTTGCTGAGTTCAGTTAACTACTGGCATTTTTTGTCAGCATCTATTTAACCCAATCTAAATTTTTACCAAAATACAGGACTATTTTTATAATGTATGTTTATACCGAAAAACCACACAAACCAGGACAGATGCAGTGACCGTGTCTAGTTTAGTGGATGCGGCTTAGAGTAAAAAAATATACTCTTTGGTTTACCCTTGAAAGAACTGTGGTACCATTTTATAGCTCTACCTATTATGCGTGTTCATTACAGAGGACGCTGCACCGGGGTTTTTAAATGGAAAATGGTGTATTTTATACTACTCTTAGAGAAATCTCTGCAAGTATCTTACAGAAATTATATAGCCGCAATAAATGCGTACACGCGTAATAGCATAAAAGAAGTAAACTTGGCTTGCTTTTTAAAAACTAGTTTTTTTTTTGGATAAAATACTACAGAATGATGCCTTCGTATGAACGAAACTCTGGATTGAAAGTGAACGCATGAAAACAGGAGATTATAAATTTCCATAATTTTCTTTTGACTTCACTTCACTCTCATTGCAACAGAGTGGGGTGATACAAAGTAAACAAGGTGAGTGGAGAGAAAATATGACTCATCTCCTCAGCTGCCTAAAAGTATACACTCTTCCGAAGATGCGTTTGGAAAGGTGGAGATGTAATGAGAAAAAAGAGAAATAGGGTGAAGTGAGGAGAATCATTATTTCCACCACCAAGTCAAACACTCGAGAAAGGTGGTGTGTCATTCAAGCAGAAACTTCAGTTTAGAGAAACTATTATAAAGAGAGCCAAAGGAAATGACGTTGTTGCTCTTCCGTTCCAATCTACCTTTACCTTTTACTTTTCTGAAGGAAAAAGCGTTTGCGATGAGAAAGGTGCTTTTTTAATAGATAAGTTGGATTATGACATGAGGGAATAATATTGAGAGAGTCTGGGTGCAAAACAATAATAGTATAGAAAATCATTCTTTCCCTTGAAAGAAACTAAACCAACTTCCCGATGAAAAAAACTTTTGGGTTGGTTGAAATGATAGTGGTGAAAGAAAAACAGAAAAAATAATGTATGAATAATTTAAAAAAAGAAGACATTGGACGAATGCTCAAGATGCTTGGTATTTCTAAGCCTGCAAACAAATACACATCCAACCAAAGACTGTACGTACACTGTTTCTAACTGTTAAAACTATGATTTAAAAATAGACTTACAAGGATACTACACAACTTACTGGAAAGCCAACAGTTCGATTGGTTGTCGAATAAAAATACTCAGGATATAATGTCTAAAAGAAATTGGCCCAATTAATATATTTGATTCATTTTGAATGGCTGCGGGAAGAATTCAATAAGTTAAAAGTGTGAGAAACATTGAAAAGTAAGTAATTTATGGAATTTTTCTGTGTTGTTTGTTACTCTGGCTAACTTGTGTCGTCGTAGCTGTAAACTTGCAAAGAATTTAGCGCCTTCAAGATTTTTTTCTAAGGAGTCACCGATATACGTTACGAAAGATAATTATTGCTCGTTGGTAGCTGTAAGGATGGATAATATGTTGAGAGCGAAACGCACTTTTCATTTGAGTACTTTTAAACATTTACGCTACTATTTATACTTTACTAGTTCGTTAAGTCAGTAAGAGAAACTAGCTCAAATATGAGACAATTGAGTTAACTGTCAAATATTTGAGACAGAATATGCCATAAATGAGACAGAACATCTCAAATATGAGACACTTAACAATATAAATTAAAGATAAAATTTTCAAATTAATATATCTCAAAATAACCACAATAAAATTTAAAAGCCCACGACCGAAATGTTCGAAATTTAATGAAGAATTTGATGGTGCAATAAAAAATAGGGGGCCTGTATCAAAAAATAGGGGGCCGGGGGTCTTGAAAATTTTGTCACTGATTAATTGAGTTAACTGTCTCATATTTGAGTTATTCTGTCTTATACATATAAGGCACATTCTGTCTCAAATCTAAGACACTGTCATTTTTGAGACAGAATGTCTCATATTTGAGCTAGTTTCTCTTACTGTAAGTGCGTAAAATTTTCGAGCGTTGACATAAATTGTCCACATTGTGAGAAACTTCAGGCAAAATGAAATGTCATGACGGATGACCTTATTCATTGTCAAACCCGTTTTTATTATAGTTTTCGAGATTTTTCTTCCCAGTATCATTATCACCTACCATCAGTATAACATATATATATGCTTAGCAGCCAAGCGAATTTCTCTGGACCCACAACAAGAGAGAACGCACATAGCTTTGCATCATGATGTTATTTACTAATCCGGTAGGATTTTGATGTTGTTTACAGGGCTTAATTAAAAATCCTTCTGGTTCCACTTCTATACTCTTTCCTTATCAGAATTCTCATCACTTCTCAGTTTACAGTGAGGAAATGCTTTATAGTTTTTATGCACTTGATTTCTAAAATGTCAAATTGGACATTCTCTTCCTTGCACCGTTACACATAACAAAGCTTGCAAAAAACGTGCAAACAACATTGCATTTTTTCATATATTTCAGTACACGTCATCACGTCTGTAACAATAAACGTGTATGGTCAGAAATAAAGGGAAATATGTTGGGAATATGACAGCAGAGAGAGATCGTGTTGAGAACGGCATTTTTGAAAAGATATAGTTGGAGACAAGATTCATAGCATAGTTTTCCAGGACAGACTAATTAAAGAGACTTAAATCAATCATTCCATTTTTACAGAGTAACAGCTCTAAATTTTAGTATCTATGTCACTGCTATCAACGCGAATTATGTATATTTTGTCATTAAACGTTCAGAACGTTTCTTGATTAGAGTTAAAAATGAAAATGTTGCGCTATCGAAAAACTGCACTGATAACACCGAAAAAAGAAAAATGCGATTCTTCATTCCAGTTTGAAACGAATAGTGCCTGGAATTGAATGGCCATGTAACATAACAAAGTCATCTAATGTATGTCACATTAGAAAACTAGTATTATTTTTGTATCTGTTGCGTTGTAAATTTTTCCAAAGCAAAACAGAAATGCCATGAAACTTCGTACCGGATCTCATACTTTCCATGAAGACCGTAGTCACACATTTCAAATGCAAACGAAAAAGCAAACGCGTTTCGAATTTGTAGACTTGTAAATACGTATGCAACGAGTACAACACATAGCACAAAACATTTTTTAATAAAAAAACTAGTAGTTTTTGATTAGCTTTGAGAAAGTTTCCTATTCTATATTTAAACAAGTGAAATTAATAATGTGATATCCTTGATATGTAGATTTGTTTAACTACGACGCTTCTAAATCTCAACTTCCATTTATTCGGATTGTGTTCTGATCAAAGGTAAATTGACATTATGAATATGTATTTCTTCCGTTAGGTTGTCAAAACAGTGAATATATTTCACTGCTCATATTGTGTGTCTATCTTAATTAGAAGGTCTTCAATATTTTCTTAATTTTATCAACTAGTAATTAAGTACATTCTTTTGATTTTCCTGCAGTGTTCACACGGAAATCATTGAATTTCGGGTTGATTTATTACACCTGAAGAAATGCAGTATATTCAAAGTAACGGAAAACGTAGTGTACTCATAAGATCAGCATCTCGTTGGCATGAAAAATGTTTTTCCTTTCGTGAGCTATTTTCTTTTCCATTTACATACGCAGTAATACGCACAATGCAACATTTTTAGTAGCCAACAAAGTGCATTTTTCTATTATTATTATAAGTTTATACTTTTATCGAAACACAAGATACGTATGCATCATGGCAATATAGCTGTTTGTTCGTTACTATCACAAAGATTTATGTTCTGCATTTTCGATCAAAAATTTGGGAAAGGAAACCGAAATGCTATGGAAAATGTTAACCTTTATCGCTTTCTATTCCAAATAATAAATATACGCAGTAAATATAATAAAAAATAGAAGTATAATTGCATTACATTGAAAAATATGAAAAATAAAAATAGCTAGTTTTAATATTCTTCATGCTAATTCTAAAATCAAATTCAAAACACCACTTTGGTTTTTTGACTCTCTCGAACTTTTAACAAGTTGTCCACACGTTAAAATAAAAAGGGATGAGAAGAAACACTATTTACGGTATACTACACTTATTAATGGCTACGGGTTTATTTTCCTGCTGAACAGAATTCATTTCAAATATACATACATTATACTTCAGCTAAACATCATCTTCAACTTTGCGTTTTTACTCTTCCTCCTTGTCATTATCACGCCTCACAGGCGGAACGTATGTCAATGTAGTTGACTGTGACGCTGATGGCGACAAAGATAAAGGAAGCTGCTCATTTTCCACCTCACATGACACATCCATGAAAGCGATACGGTAAATCGCAATTACGCAGCTATAAAAATATTTGTGGCAATATTATATCGCTTTCAAAAGAACTTGGGTGCGTGATCCCAACTAACTTTTTTCTGTTAGGTAATACAAATATCAATGAAATTAGCATATGTTTAGCGCACAATTTTAGAAAATTGAATTTCGTTTAAGAAAAAATGAATGAATGGATGCTGCTGGTAAAATAGATAGATGGATTATATGTTTTTAAAAAGTGAGGTGGGATTTTGTGATCTGAATGAGAATGACGATCCTCGGACATACTTGTATTCCATTCCAACCTTAAACCTAAGTCAAGCCAGAAAACTTATAGTTTGCCCGTTCGTTCGTGTCGTGCTTCTTTTCTATTCCGTCCGGTATTCCTAGAACCAATTGACTTTCTTTCATGTTTAGAGTAGTACCGTCTCTCACTTTTGTTGCTGCTAAAAATGTATGTACATTAAGTACTTCACGTAAAAAAAATTTCCCAATAAATCACATGGTAATTCAAAAGTTTTACTCCTCATGTCTCGTATGCAGTCAAAAAGCGTGAATTGAAGTAAAGCATCTTGCTCTGCATATATACCAGACATTATAGATGCAAAATTTGAAAGGAATTTTAAGAAGGTTGTTTGTTGGCTTTGACTTCAGTAGAATTTGCAACAAGATGCTCGAAAATTATTATAGCGCGACTAGTATGAATCAAACATTTTGTCTTTGGCTTGACAGATTGCACTTGTAAAGTTGCACATTGCTTTTCATATTCACGTTAGTTTTTCTATACCATTCCATTTTTGTATTCCAATTCCGTCCTTACTCCGAACAAATCGAATCTATCAATTATTGGTATTTAAGTGTCTTTAAAGACACGTGGTACTAGACTGAAGTAGGAATACTTTTTAAAAATACAGCCTTTAACTTAAGCAATAATTTTTTAATCAATAATTAAACGTGAGCTTAACATGTTGATAATTTCGGAATATTTCTATTTAAGAATATTATTGAAGAAATTATTGAATATACTTTAGAGTAAAGAAAACAAATAAATAAGAAGCTGTTGGGTTCCCAATACGTCTCTTGAAACAGTTCGATGAATACGTTCCCTTCAGAAATGTTGCTTAAGACTTTCCTCCACAATATCTATGCAGTTGCACTCTTTTTTGCAAACTTTTCTCTGCAATCATGCTATACGCTATAAATCAGTTGTCATATTCAAATTCCATGACGCACCAGCATAACTTAACTTGCAACCTCAAAATGTATGCACCATAAAAATTAGCCAACATAAACCTATTTTTTGTCTGTCCATATGTCTGCTTGTGATCATCCCTGAATACCAAGCTAATGTGAATACTTTTTCCTTGCCGTGTGTGTAGATAAGAAAGACATGGTGATCTACAGAGCAGCAACATGTGCTAATATATTATGGAGGTATTCATAACTGTCAA
>JAQFXM010006242.1:0-13539 GCA_034693345.1 Entomobrya multifasciata | reverse complement strand
TTTACTTCGTTTGCATAATTTTTTCATGTTTCAAGGTAATGTGATGTTATAAGAAATATATGAGATAAGAACAAACTATATATAAGATGCTGGTTCCAAATAAATATGTTTCAAAATAATTATTTTAAAAAGTATTACATTAACAATGTATTAAAGCGCATATATTTTATCAAGTAATTGCAATTCTTTCTGAAGTAAAAATGATATTATCATTCATAAAGGCGTGTTCGAGCCCGTTACATGTAAATTTAAGTATGAAGTGAATTGGAGTAAAATTAAGCAGCAATTTTTTAAGAGCGTGTATAAAAAATATAATCTTTGCAAAGCTAAAAGCTTTTTTCACTAAAAGCTTTCATCCAAAAAAGCTGCTTGCTAGGAAGCATTGCATATTTTAAATTCCAATTTACACTAAATTGAAAGTAATGCATACTTTCCCTAGGCATTATTGTGGGTCAAGAAAAAATTGCGTAAGCTGGTGTAAAAAGTATACTTGAGAGAGATCAGTTCAAAATCACGTATGGAAAAGAGGAAATAAGGACGGATATAAATGAAAAAAGTTTCAGCATTATTAAGTTTTGCTGATGTGTGTATTATTAAGGATGAATGAATATTATTGAATACTTTACGTGCTCATTTATGCGTGACATATTTCCCAAAAACGAGAAAATCTTTCACTATTGTCGTGTCGTTTTTTAAAGTAATTTACAGAGCTATTGATGTGCAAATCAGTGATCGACATTTAGTAAGGAAATTGATTTTTGTCATTTCACACTCAATTTTGCTTCGTGGTGTAATGAAAAAAGCTGGCATTGAAGATGTTCTTTGTAAAGTTGTAGGAGTTCGAAGCTAGAAGTGTACAAAGTTGAATTTTTTCCGTTGAAGTTCTGCGTGTCTCAGCTACCAAAATTTCTTTGCATCAATTTATAGTACATATAAAATTGCATTATAAACTTATAGAGATATGCTATCATCATCCATGAAAAACGTTTACGTGTGTAAAAATTGGATCAAATTTCTTCATATGTGTCATCCCATTAAGTTCTTAGATGACTACTTGCTATCATAAATGTCAAGATCATTTACAAGCCTTAAATTAGTTTCAAAAGCTTGAAGAGCAGAGTGGAATACATGTACGAGATTTTATTTTCGCTTAAATTGTTTCTAGTAATCTTTACTAAAAGACTGAGTCAGCCTTTGACATATTTTTCGTTTTGAGTTGGTAAAAAACATACATACAATATCTGCAATGCATTCCTGCAAAAATAATACGTATGTATGAATATCTGAAGACGAGATAAAATGTGAAACTGAGGAACGTGATGGGTTTGTAGCTAAAATGAGAAAAACAACTAGTTTACCTTAAAGCACATGAATAAAATACTTTAGCTTAAGCGAGTTTTGTTTGTTTACCATAATTTGGAATTTAATAGCTGTGTAAACATCATTGATCGGCTACGTGCCTTTGCAATAATTCAGGTAACAAAACTGAGCTCTTCAAGACCAAATTTTTGAGAACCATAAATTGAAATGTACATTTCAATTTTTTTTAATAAATTTAGCCAAAACATTTTTAGAACTTGAAAACGACAAAAATCCGCTACAAACTGTGGAGTTTCTGATATAAATAGACTTCGCACTAAAAAAATCAGTCAACAATATAATTTGTTTGTTTTGTATAAAGAATGATTACCATGAGTAAGGTATAAATTCAAACGAAACGTACAAACAAAGCCTTTATTCTTAAGGTTAGAGTATAATTTCTTGCATTAATCCAAGCATAATTGAGAATGAAAGTACCAGCGTGTTAAAATCCAAAAACCGCTTCCCGACTTTCTCATTTTTATTGTTCTGCTTGGCTTAATCTATTTGTCTTAAGAGTGGTTCATAAGTTTTAATCTTGAAGTAGCTTGATCTCCTTACGCTTCTATGCATCACTTCATTCAAAAGAAGTCGAGTTCAACAAGAAAATTATAGCTTGTTTGTCAATATTAGATTAAAGCCGTACCAAGATGAAAATAAACGCCATATTTTAACGTGTAAAACAAGCTTCAAAATTAATAAAGTTATGAGCGAGTGAACAATTTCCAACTTTGCTTGGTAAAGTACTTTTATTTATTTTTCAAGAGTTAATATTCTCGTTTTTATCGCTGGTATTCGCTTTGAAATAAACTTTCGTTCTTTAAGAAGATCATTTCAATTCCAGGCCTAAAATGGAGAAGAAAATGAATAACATTCCCTCATCGAAAATTTTAAACATAAATCTTGAAAATCTAGATTCAAAGAGTTAAGTATTGAACATGGAAATTCCTTGCTAACATTAACAAACCGCTAAATTATCCAACAACCTATGTTGGAAAGCCACTCAATATGATGTTTTACAAATAAACTCTTAGTGCATAAGTTCTTAGTATATTTATTCATTAACTTTTCAGAGTTCAAAAACTGGGGACTTGCTATACTCAGTTCGTGTAACTTGTTTCACATATACGTATATCGAAGTACATGTGTACCTATAAATAAATGAGTTCCACCCTATTCCTTTTGTTATGATTACAATTTACTGTATTTTTATCAACTCAGACATCCATTCAAGCATACTGTATTTGTATAAAGATGAAAGATGACAAATTCCGGACCAAAAGAGCCAACTCAAAGTGCAAATAAATCGCTATATCTTTTAGTATAACAAGTGTCCTTGTTTGCTTAGCTGCATAGTTGTTCAAATAGTTGAATTTTGGTTATACCTTTCTACAAAAAAATATTCTACAAAATTGTATTTTCACTGGAACCACCTTTCGCAAAATTTCATAATAATATGCGCAAATTTACATCAAAAGGTACGAATGTTTCAATTCAATTTGTAACTTTTCATGCGTCACGCCATTGAATTGAAAGACTGAAAAATATGATTTTACGTCAACTTGGAATGTACGAAAATGCCAAAATATTCCTAGTAAATTGCGAATTTTTTTTGTAGCAAAGTAGCACGCTGTAAATATTTGCGCGTTCTATTTCCAACACAATGCATGCATATAATATCACAATGAACCAGTCTGAAATTTTCGGAGCTGACGGAAAACCAAGTCAGCCTTCAGTCTTTATACGGTGCAGTGCAACGTACTGTAGCATGCAAAATTACGTTACCTTGTCATTCGGGTTACATTATTCATTCATCAATGTAGTTTTAGAGTTATGATGTGTGCTCTTGCAGTATTTGACATTTATTGTGATTGCCGGTGACGTAAAATGAGATTCATTAACTTTCCTGCTTCTGTACAAATACAGTGTTCATGTTTGCATTTCGTTTTTATAACTTTACGAGTTGGTGTCTAAATCAAATAATAAAATTTCAATTTGGTTCTATGGTTTTACTCAACTTATAGTATAGTATAGTATCTAATTGCATACACCACCTTGCATCAAATAATCAGGAAAATGTATTAATAATTTCGATGATGTTGGGATAACATTGAGTTATGAAAGTTGCAGGTAATTTTTAAGGTAAACTGTTAGCCAAGTTCTAATTTGCACTTCTCTAGAGAGTCAATGATAAGATGTCAAACCTGGAGACCAATTACTACATTTTGACATGGTAAGTTCATAGTGCGGAGTGTTACATCACGTTATATCTTTTGTTTTCGAAGGGGAATTAAAAATGAAGCATATTGTGAGGGAAACAGATATTTCATATGGCTTAAACGATGATGAAAGAAAATTGTATGGTGCAACGTAATAGAAATGACAACCAAAAGGGCATTAGAACAAATGTAAGGTGCCCTATAACACAAAAATGAAAACGAGCGGAACAAGTGATTCGTTGGTGTAAACAATATATACGTTCTGACAGCCAAAAAAAATTGCGAACTTAACAAGCTCTTCTTCTCAGGAAATGCAGGAAACTTGTAAAATTTTGGTACGTAAAAGAAAGTTGGTGTTTCTTGCGGTTTTTCGGGATGCTCTTTATATGATGGAACATGTGTAAGTCAGTTTTTTGGTGAGGTGTAAAACCGGGCATAACGCAAGATTGTGTAATACCTTTGAAAGTTCTAACTGCGAAATAAAAGTTGTAAATGACAGCATTTGTTGTTCAAGCCATGTTTTTGGCATAGTTTATTTGAGTTTTGTAGGGAACTTTTCTTGATACATTTCTAGACATGACCTCTGTAACCATTCCCACATTCCATGTTCGTAATGATGAACATCTAAAGAGTATGTTTATAAAGCATAAGTGAGCTTGGTATTTAACAGTAGGCGTAGATCGCTGCTATCAAATAAAGTAAAGTAAGTATCTAAAACTTTCACTTTTTACGTAACACTGTCACGTTAGTAAAGTAAAGAGCTTAACAAGACCGTTTTCTTTGCATTGACGCTTTAGGAACAAAATTGGAAAGACAGCTGTCTTTGCGTAGATACGCTTTGTTATAATTGTAATTTTAATGGTCCAGGTATTTCTCTTTCTTTAAACATCATGTAAGATTTTATACTAGGATTGAAAACTTCAAATAAAAACTTGACTTACGTCCTGCTTTTTCAAGGTAACAATAAGAGACTTGTAAGTATACCTAATCATGTGGTGGGGTGGTAGAAACAGAAAAACGAAATGCAACCGATTATAATTAAAAACATTTCAGCGGTTGTGAAGTGGGCTGATGAAAGGAGAAAGGGAAAAATGTTGGGTAATTAAAGACACATTGTGTGCTTTCATTTTGAAATGGGTTGGGTTTTCAGGTTTTATTATCACTCCTGTTGGAGAAATGCAAACATTCATTATTTGTTTGCAGGAACGAAATAACCAATACTTTAAAACAAAGTTGTGGGTTTTAGTTTCAAATTATCTAGGGAAATTGAAAACCGATTGATGGACTTTTAAGTGACTTAAAAAGTCAAGCAAAATAGTTATATTTAGTGTTGTACCCTTCCAGGTACGCATAAGAATATATCTTACATAACAAATCTTTAACAATATACATGCATTTTGATTTTATAAGTAATTTTGTAGATTGGCTGATCAACTTTGAAAACTTTAAAATTTTAAAATCACAGCGTTGAAATATTGATTGCCATTTGATGTTACGCATGTAATAAGTTATGAATTAAAAATAAAAATATATAAAAAATGTTCAATCAAATCGAAAAGGTAAACAATTAAATGTTAAATTCAATTGAATGTCATAAATTTTTTAAAGATGTTTTATATTTTAGATAATCCCGTTTTCGAGTAGCATTTAAAAAACAGGAAGGAAAGGAAACTAGACATCATTTAAACACTTTCATACAAATGTTTTGATCATACGACGACGTTTTATTGCCAGTAGAAAACATTTAAGAACTGAACGTGAGAAATTACGGTTCAATTTAAAAAAAACTATGATTATGATTTTTTAAACATCACAGATGAATTCATTTCCAGAATTAATTAGAAGAAAACCTAAGGTATTAGCAAAAATTTCGAATTCTGAGATTTGGTATACATCAACCGAGATAAAATTCATGTAACTGAAAAATGAATCGCTGTAACTTCTATATAATAATTCTTAAAGTCCTGTCATTAGTTTCTCAAATTAAGGTTTCCATGGAAAAATTGTCCACTTTCCCCGTTTAGAGACGTGTTTTCTAAGTAGATCCTTTCTAATTTGTAATACTAAAGACACATAATTAGGGAAACTTAAAAGATGACGTCTAGCACAAATTAAAAGCAAAATGTATACCGGAAAAACAGTTGGAATTTTTATATTCACATAACATTTCGTACCTTAATGCATCAATTTAACTTCTTAATTGAGTTTAAATTAATTTGATATAGTGCTTGCCTGAGGAAACAAATTTTACACAGCATTTAAAAATAGTAAAAGGTCAGTCATAAAATAGTCACACGACACAAAATTGCTATGCACAAAGTTTCGTGCCAAATAATTGCAGTTTTTGTTCAATGGGAGTGATATTTAACTTAAATATATGGAAAAAATGATATCCCTGTTGAGAATTCCTTACCGTTTAAGTCTCATAAATTTACAATGAATTGAGGAGCAAATTGGAAAAAGCGTTTGATGAAACTTAATTTTGTCCAGATACAAATATTTCTAAAAGCTTTAAAAAAACTACTGATGTTAGGATATACAGTAAAGCGTACATATATTTAGAATCAAATTTGTGCTAAATTAAAAACACATCGTGTGCGTATGGACAGTTCTATAAACATTTTAGGGCTAAAAATGCTAAGGTTAAACAACATTTTATTTGTGTGCATATATAGGTGTTGTGGAATGATTGCTTGGCATTTACATATGAATGCATTCAAAATGAAAATATGAAAAAGGTAGTGTGGGGCAGGAAAATAAGCGAAAGGAAAAGCAATTTCAGGGATCATGAGCTAAACTGATGGGTTGAGTGACTGAAAATGTGCAACTTAACTTTCTTTTACAATCTTAGTCCTCATATGCAAGTAAAGTTATATTCACGCATACAAATTCTTTGAAAGGCTGTATAAACGTTTTATCCTTTCAGCCGATTTCTCCATGATATTTCACGTTGTTTGTTGATCCTTGGAATTGCATCGTGTTAAGCTTGGAAATAAATGTATACGAAGATGATCGACAGCCGAGTGATATTTATGTAGTTTTTACTACAAATAAACTCAAACGTTAGTGTATTTAAATGGAAGTGTGATAAAAATGCATAATATTCAAGTGTAGTGTTTGTGATGTGGATATTTTCATTATTTAAAGTTCAGTATTCAGATGCATTTGAAATTCTAGCATAATTTTACCAACGTTACTTATGTGGTTGAGCAGTATGAATAATATGAAATACGCTAGAAAATAAATCCAATTCCTTATTAAATTAAACGAAGTATATTTTTGTCATTTCATACCTTGTTTCACGTTTCAATTTATTCCAAATACAAAAATACTGGTATTAATATTGTGATCACAAGGAAGAATTTTAAGAAAACATTTAAGCACAAGGTATATAGATACCAATGTAATTGCAACCATGGATATTTTGGAATGCAAAAATATTTTTATGAAAACTTGAAAGGATTTCTGGAAAAAAATATAATCGTTTTAATCCAAATTTTTTGATGACCTCTTACCAGGATCATTTTCAAGCATTAAATATATATCGGCAATTTGAAAATTGATTGAATTGTATAAATTAATTTAAAGTTTGAAAAAATTTATATATTTTCAAGTCTACGTCCCACTGTTTTCAAGGGTAGCTAAGTTTACAAAGATAACTAAATATATTGTTGAAGTTGGTTCTGTTACGTCACAATCACACCAACATAAAATAAACATGCTGTTTAAACAAGCTTGAAAAGTTATCAAAACAACAGTTCATGATTCGTACTTTTACTGTAACATAATATCACATCAATCGTTACAGTTTTGGCTGTACAGCTTCCACCAAATAAATGTTCTTTTAAGAATCAAATACCCTTTGGTTTGTGTGGTTTCCTTTGAAAAGAATTTCAGTTTGCTGGGAACGTCATTTCAAGTAAATACCTGTTACGAGAAAGATGATGCCGATTCCATACTTTGCAGCATGGAAATCTTTACAAAGATTGCGAAACTGTACTGGAAACTTTTCAACTAACAACTGAAAAAATCTTTGTACTATTTTTTTTAAATGTCTACTCAGAACAGGCTTTGCTGAATTTTCGCTAACGTGTTTTGTGTAGACCCATTTCTGAAAAGACGGACTTTTATATAATATGCTATTAAAGGCTTACATTGCATGTACGAGCAGGTGAAATCATTTAAAGGGATAATATTTTACAGTCAAAGATACACATAAATTCTTTTGTAAATTGTAACGTTTCAATTGAATCTTTCCAGAAAATTTTAATATTTATTTAAGAAAATTGTATTTTTACTACAACTTGAGTCTCTGAAAATATAAGTACATATCAATACATCAAAAAGTTATTTAATACAATTTATAACTTTTCGAGATGGACGACTGAAAAAATGTTAGCGTACATCATTTTCACTGCGAGAATATATCTTTAAAACAATTGGTTTGTTCTGCGAATTCATTTGTCCATTAGTAGACTGGTAGGAATTATGCATAATTATGGAAGGTTTGTGTCGATATGAAGAAAATATTTGCACGTGACGTTCTTAAAACAACGATTCCCAATTTTCAAATGCTGAACACCATGTAACATGTTAAAATACCTTGTCCTGTTATTTATTTATTTCATTTGCCATATGTGTCATATTGTAAGTTTTACGATGCATGTCCTTGTAGTATCCAGTTAAAGTACATTAATAGACATTTATTTGGATTGTGGGTGGCGTAAACCCAGAAACATCCTCCTCGAAGTTTCCTCCTCTTACACCTCTCTTAAAAAGGTTGCATTTTACCTTTTGAGTTTTACGGGCTGCCATCCAAATTTAAAAGCTCATCTTGAAGTTATGAGTTAAATGTCAGCCACTGTCTAAACTTTATTTATTATTTTTATGCATAATATTCAGGAAACCACGCATTCGTTATATAAATGGGGTAAGTTACCAGTTAGTTTGAGAAAATATGAGTTAATTATTAATTTGCACTTGCCCAAATATCAAAACGAACTGTAGATTAATTCTTGTAAATGAGCTTAGAATAAACTACCTCATAATTTATTTTAGTCAGTTAAAAATGGAAACACTAACAATAAGTGTCATAATGAGTTTTATGATAACGTTTGTATGAGTAAATATAAATAATCCGCATTGTGAAAAATAAATATAAAGAAATGTATAACATTGTCATTCGTTATACTAGAGATTACAGGAAAAAACGCAAGGATATTACTTGTACCAAAACGTAAAGTGTAAATTATGACATCGAGTTGACAAAAATTGATCCCTTTATGATAGACATTCAAACTATTCAAGAAACTCATTCTACTACCTTTTCAGACAACAAATAATGAGAATTTAACACGGTCTATTCTTTATTGAAGTTACCGCCGTAGGTAGAAGAATCCGGAAATGTAAGAAACTTGTAGAATGTCTTTTTTTTAATGGAAGTTGGAGTTTTGTGAACTAGGTTGGGTTGGAATAAGTTGGTTTGGACAAATTCGTGGAAAGATCTGAGCACAAAGTTATTTCTTACCTTTGAATGTTATAACCGTGAAAGGCGATCCTTTTGAACTTTTAATTGACAACGTTTGTTGTTGAAGTAAAGATACCTATGCTTGTTTGGAATACTTTATTAGAGTTTTCTGTGAGATGTTTTAAATAAAATTCTATGTGACATCTGCATGTATGTGCACATTCCAAACGACAAACATATTTACAGGTTGTAGCAAAAACTAGAATTAATTTAGAGCGTTTGAAAACTCAGAGTAGACGTGGGTTGCTGGTATCAAACAATGAGTTCTCCAACTTTTTTACTTAATATGACAAACAGATATTTGGGGCAAAGTGTATAACAAGAAAGTTTTCCTTGACATTGACTGGCTTTGTAAAGTAAATTAGAAGCAAAGTTGTCAATCTGTATGAATGCTGCTTCTCATTTGAAATTGAGATACTTTTAGATTGAGGTACTTCCCCGGCTTAAAATATTATGTAGGATTTTATGCTGAGTTGTAAATTTCAAATACGTGCAAATAGTCGACATACTAATATTATACTTTAGGCTTTCATGTCACCGATCTAGGGCTTATCAATCGAATTTTAAACCCAAAATCTGACGTGGGGCCGAAAACAGCAAATAAACGAATGAAACCCATAATAATGATTAAATGCATCGAAGCTCTTTTGAAGTTAAAATATGGATACTAATGAAAAAAGAGAAAGCAGAAAGATGTATGGAATATAAGGTTAAAAATTTCATTACGCCTTTCTAGTGGAACAGCTTTGTTGGATATCTAAACTCTTAAAATCATTCATTGCATATTCGCAGAAATTAAATGATCAATGGCCGTAAACAAAATGTGTGGGTTTTTGTTTCAAAATATTTGGATTTTATGAAGCAACCCACTAGGATTATTTTTGCAAGACATCAACAGTATTAACTTCCGCTTAAGCATTCCTCTACTGTTTTCAAGGTAAACTATATATTGCATGTTTGTGAATACGCACCGCACTACTCACTTTATTTTAGATTTAAATTGAAATAAACTTGGAAAATATATGGCATGATATCAATAAAACCGCGAACCGTAATATCGTAAAAAAGAATCAATCAACTAGTTTATTTTTCCAACAACGAAAAACGATGAATAATAATTCGTACAATAAAACGTATTTATTAAAGCCAAGTACATATTTTAAATTACAAAATCCATAAAGACAAATTTTTGTTACATATTACAAGTCTGTTATTTTCCCTGTTCCCGTTCCCACCGTAGTACGTCTACTACTCCTTCTTACATTCGTAGCACTTACACTAACAATTGGGTTTGTACCTGTTTGCGCTGCCGTTACTCGAGTCGACGTTCTTCCACCCGTTTCTCTAAAATTACTCACAACTAAAGAACGACTACCACAACTGTAATTTTGGGAGCACCGACTACGACTTCTACTATTTCTTCCTGATGAACTTCCTGCTGTATACACAGAAGTATAAGCTGTTGTTCCAGTATTTCCTTCATTTGTTCCATTGGTGGCCGTACATCTAGCACTGTGATATCTTGCCATCAAAACCAAATGATTTCTTCGAGCACACGGACACCAAGATGGTAAAAGAGACTTAAACATTTCTCGAAACTTGTTGTTGAGAAATGCATACAAAACGGGATTAATACAGCTATTCGTACTTCCAAGCCATTGGGCAAAGGGCATCGAGAAATTCAAAAGATTAAACTCATAATCGCTAATACTTTCACCAAATTTCATTCGCGTGACGATTACATAGAGTGGTAACCAACTTATTAGGAATGCTAAGGTTACAACACCAAGCATTTTTAGAACGCCGTGTCTTGCTTTTTTGTGCATCTTTTTTATGGGTCCAGCGGATGCAGAATCTTGGGGCACTTTGCGATGGGTAACGTGACACCAAATTGCCAAGTTTGAGATGGAAATCAATAATAAAGGAGTACAGTAGCATAAGATGAAATTTGCGATGAGAAAGTAGAGTTTTCCATGGTATTCGTTTTCCCATGTTTCAGTGCAGTAAGGAAGTCTATCCTTGTTCGTGTGGGTTACGTTGAATATAACAGCCCATGGAAGAGTTAACGTCAAAGCAATTAACCAAATGAGGCAGGTTGTAAACAGGGCTTGTGTTCTGGATAAACCGCTTGGTCGTTCGAATGGTCGGAATATAGCTTTACATCTAAACAAAGGAAATAAACAAAAAAAGATGGATGCTTAAACTTGGTACATGATTTGATGGCAAGTTGACTTAAGATTTAATGCACGTTGACTTGTAAATAAGATCAATATGAGCTACTGTTGGCATTTATATGAAATTGATTGAATATATTTTCTAAGAGTTTTCTGGCTTGTTTACCTGTCAAGTGAAATTGCAGCTAGGCTGTACGCTGAAGCGCATACAGAAACTCCTTGAACGTAAGCAACACCTTTACACATGAACGAGCCAAGAATCCAGGCTATTGGAGAAAGTAGAATAAGTAGGTACACAAAATTATGCACATGACTGATTTTACATTCCATTTAAAAAATAATTGAGTTAGCGAATGCAAAAATAAACTAAACGACTTTAAATAATAAAAGATAATGATTTGAGGACTTACGTGCAAATACATTCGACAAGAGGGTGGCTGGTACACAAAATACAATGACGAATAAATCCGCCACTGCCAAGTTCATAATAAACATGTTTGTCACGGATCTCATTTGGGGACGCAACAGGACCACCAAAATCACCATGAAATTTCCAATTACCCCGACAACAAGAATGAGTAAGTAGGCCACAACTAGTGTTATTGTCCATGTCATTGAATGCCGCATGAATCTTTCATCAAACACGTTCATCCAGCTTTCTCTAAGAAGCTCACTTGCAGACTTGGTAAGATTTGAGGAATAGTTGCTTTCAAGTAGCCAGTCCGTTTCTGATGATTCATTTAACGTAGAGTTTTGGGAAAAAGAACTAGTGAGAGTGAAAGTAGAATTTGGGTTTGTATCAGCATTTGGCATGGATAATTCATATGGTGCCATAGTTGTATGAAGAAATGCTGAAGCTGCTGCTTTATTTAATATAAAGCTTATGGACGACGATGAGCCCGCCATTTTTAATGGAAAAGTATTTGAAAATTTTCAGTCAAATTTTGAAATAAAGTTACACAACGGCTTCAATGTAAACTTCTTTAAAATTGCATCCAAGGTCGTTTAATGCTTTGGTTGCGTCTTTAAGCAAAAAGTGCGTTACATAAATTTGAAAACTTTGAAAGTTTTTTGTTTTGGCTTTTTGCACGATTTACTGTTAAAGTTGAGTATAACGTCAGCTTTCACTTTTATCTTTGTAGTCCATCTAGACAATGGGGCATTTTGAGAAACCTTCACATTCCACCAATCTACGCACTAATAATCACTTTAAAAGTTGTTAAAAATTGGTCCACTTTGTGTATTGTAATTTTTGTTATTAGCTAAACCTTTCTTTCGAAGAATTTATGATTTTTAAAACAACATTCACCAGTAACTACATATACAGTTGTATATACACGTTAGAATTCAAAATTCATTTGAAGTTCATTGATAAAATGACGTGGCACAACTGAACTAGATCCAAACCGAAACACAAATAACTTTTTTAAAGTTCCAGGACCGACAAAATACGTTTAATTCACTGAATCGTTTACAAACGTATTTATTTAGATCAAAATATTATTGAACAAGTGATTTAGATCTAAACATGAGTGTCAATCAATTATCAATAAAGGAACGCCGGATTTCAAGCAACTAAACTTTTTTGTAAATTAATTCCAGTTTTCGTAGTTCAATTCATCTATTTTAAACTCTACTTAAGCCAATATTTGGTTTTGTTGGTTTGATGAACTATTGGAAAGTACTAATTTACAATGTCTGCTGATTTACACTAAGACCACACAAAGTCACACTTAAGTTTCTAGTGAATAATTTGGATTGATTGCTTTAAGACTTGTCTCGCAATTTCCGGAATAAGCCTTTTCTGAAATAATATTTGATGCTGATAAGCCAAACCAAGATTTTCTGTGCTTAAGCTCGTATTTAACCTTTTATTTCCATGTTTGCTTTCACCAAACCAGAGAGAGACAAGTTGCTTGTGATCAGGACGAACGTCAGGTAGCGACTGACTCCAAGTTAACCAGAGAAGCCAAGGTAAACCTTAAAAAACTGTAAGGACTTTGGCTTGACGGAAACTAACCAAACTTTTTATCAATGGGGTGATGTGCAACGACAACTTGGAAGTTTACTATTAAGAGTAACACGAAAGTAAGTTTATGATTTTATTGAAAATGTATAAGCTCAAATAAGACCCAACCTCAGAGTTTCCTGCTTTCACTCAAAATGTTGAGCACAGAAGGAAGTAGAGCTGTGAGTGAAGAGTGAACAAGCGTCAAGGGGAAAAGTCTCACGGCTACTGAGAGACTCCTACGTAAAACAG
>JAQFXM010006241.1:0-13540 GCA_034693345.1 Entomobrya multifasciata | reverse complement strand
GAACATTGAAATATTTGAGCCCTTGGAATTTTCAAGCATACTGGACACTCCATTCCTTTTAGAGAAACTTTTACAGTGGAAGGAACTTTTTTACCAATTCTTCTTGCTGCCATTTTGTGGCGAGTTTCAAAACTTTGATGACTTTTAACGGTTGACACAAATGATTTTACTGTTAACTTTTGTAAAATAGAGGAGCTAAGGTTTTGCTTTATTTGGAAACTTAAAAACCGTGTCAAAGGTTAACTATTTTTATTTTAAAAAATAATGCTATTTAATATTATAAAAATGTTAAATCCCTAGTTTTTCAAATAGGGTTTGTGGACTTTAATAATAAGAGATACAAAATGTGGTCCACCGTCTTTGCCGTCCAATAACAATGTGAAACGTTTTTATCTGTTTGTATTGCATGGACTTTTTCACTTAAATCACTCTTGTTCATATATTTTACATGATCCCATAAAGCATAGTACACAAACATACGAACCCATTTTGGATACCCATTCATGTATATGCAAGTACCTTAACCATTCGCTTCATCCCTATTCTTATCCGACATCCGACCAGTGCAAGTACAAGGAGAACTAAACTTACATGCGCACAACATACATCTACCACACTTTTTTATGCAGATCATGCAATAGTTTCTACGACAAAGTCGCATGATTTATGTACTTAACGGCGTACCTCGTCTCTATTTTTAGACTCAGCATGCGAGGGCCGATTGATTAAACTACTTAAAATATCTCTATACCCCTCAACGTTCATTCTCATTTTAGTGTTTTCTGAGAGTCGACTTAAGTAATTACCAAAAATGGTATTCCCTTAATGGGTATTGGATCGTATGGGATATGGTTATGGTATATGATCTATGTATTAGGTTGCATGTCTGTAAATTGTTAAAAATTTCACTGCCAATGTGCATTCGTCCAATGTACACTACATAATACACAAGTTAAACATTTGAGGGTTGACCTTATAATAACAACCGTATGTTCTCAGCAGCAACACGACTTGCTGGCTAAAATGCCACTTTTGTAGTACATTTGAATATGCTGATTACGATGGTTACAGTTAAAATCCCGAATGCTCATGCCCAGTGGTCGTTTGACGAAAGAAAACTACGTTTTTTATTCGTGTATTAGTTTTGTTTTAGATCAAATTTTTAAAACTTCACCATGAATCATCGCATTTACTATGTACTTATTGCAAATTTCTAGTTGTCTATTTTTAGATGCATTGATACGCGACAACGGCTGTTTCATTGAAAACGTGTACACATAAAAGAACAAGTATTTACTGGTAAGTGACTAATCAGTTAATACTTTCTTTAAAACGGTGCGCTTCAATTTTATGGATAAAATGAATCCACTTTAATGGTCTGCACTTAAAACATGCTAACACACATGTATAAGAAATGGTCTGTTATCTAAATGATATTTTGTTTGCTTTTGGATTCAATCAAGTTTTCTTACTCTACCTTACACAAGTACCATCCCAATTCTCCATCAACGTATGTACTACAATAGGGAAAATATCTGTTGAGCTTGTGTGTCCATAAGGAACATTTTTTTTGAACGAATCAAAACAAAATGAAATATGAGTCACTTTCCGGCATTCTTTACCTTTTGAACATGCACCACAAAGATACAGATTTAAAAGGATTACGTTTGTTGAAAAAATACGCTGATCTCCAAAAAATATGTACATTCATTTGCCTGTCCTGACCAAAAAACCATCAAAGGGGGTTACAATGGAATACATTCATGTACCACTTTTGTTATTTTAGGTAAAAAATTTGCACTACAATATCTATGATCATATTTATGCACACACTTCTTATAAATGTCCGCTTGTCTAATATTTTATTTTGATCTACTGATAAGCAAAAACGTTCAATTGAAAATATGTACATATACAAGTACTTTTACTGGTAAATGACATTCTTTACTGTCATCCAGTTACTCTTCCCAATATAAATTATCATCATCGACCTTCGTTACATCTTATCTTGTCGATACAACAAATTTTCCTACTAATGTTTCTCGGTACTGATAAATTTATCCAACGAATAACCCTGTAATAATGTATTCCCTATATGAAGTATCCACAATTTAAATGGTGGAAGTGGCCAACTTCCAAATTTTTTGGGGCAAATCCGGATCAGATTAACAAAACATGAGTTCTAAAAGAAGCAAGTTGAAAAATTATGTGGACCGGAGTAACTATGTAGAATGATTGGAGCCCTAGTATACCATACCGTCATGTAAGAGTACTGAATTGATAAAAAATTTGCACTAAAATGGCGCTTTAATCGGTATGTTGGTATAATATAGGTTACCGAAAAAGGTGCTTCATAAGTTTGAAATTTTAGGAAAGTATTTAGTAGGATTGTTAATTCACCATTTTGTTCAATGTTTTCGACGCATAAATTTAACTAAAAAGTAAATAACATATAACATTTTGTGAAATGTTTTTAAGTTTAACATTTATGGCATGCTTTAAATGCAAATTCGATTCTCGACTCATTAAAATCCCAATTTGTAACATCATTTGTTAAATAATGAAAAACACATGTAAAATAAAATACCTGAAAACTAGATGATGATGATTACATGATGTGGTTACGTTTCTCTGCTTAATTGACCATACATTACCATTCATTACGTCGGCTGAGACAAAAAATCAGACTTTTTTTGCAATATCCCATATCTGGCCATTTTTATGCTCTTAATAATGCTGTATGTAAAGTACAAATAAATTTTTGGCCACAATGTATACACATCAGATATCATGTCTTCGCAAAGTTTTATTAGAAAAATGTTCTGAAAAAAATATGTTTATAAGGTAATGAATTACAAGCTAAACATTACTAATTGCCAAACAGGCATATAACCAATTAAGCTATACTAATTACCATTTTACTCAAATTTACAACTAGGAAACTTAGGTTTAAACTACAAGTAATGCATATTTAATTAAAAATTTGTTAGAATAGAAACACGTTTGAACTCTCCTTGTTTCTAAAAGCTAAACCACAAATATTTTATTAAACTTACAGATTTTTTAGAAACCGAAATTTCTAGAAGGAAACTACATTTACCTGCATACGTTTTCATGAACATAACTAATGTAAAGTTTTTGCTGCTTTTTAACAGAAATTTAAAATCCGTTGAATTTTCAGCTACCTTTTTTTTCAAAATTTTAAACTCGTTTTAAGCTTAGTTGACATTTTAGTCCTTATATTCGAAATTATAATTACAACTTTTCTTACTCTACAAAATGTTGATACAAAAAACAGTGAAATATATATCCAAAAAACACATTTAAAATATAAAAGTTAAAATTAGAACTATCAAGCCAAACAACCCAAGCTACAGAATAAATTATCTAGTTTTTCAATTTTCTAGTCCAACAAAAAGTGTGGAACAATAAACCACAATATAATGTTTAGCTAGAAAATGCAGTTATGGGCTAATAGTAAAATAAAAGCTGGACAATAAACAACCTAGTCTTTAAATTACATAAAATAGTTTTTGGCCATAATCAATAATATATGACGCAATGTTAACAGTTCCTTTTTATTGTAATAAAAAACCTGTTAGGATAAAAAATGTAATAAATTTACAGCAAAACTAAGAAGCTAACTCGACAGTATACTCTATAACTACTCCGTCTTTTTCTTCTGCATTCGAATAATATTCTGTTAAAAAAGATACAGGAAAAGATAATGGATATGGTATATCCGTTTCTTCAGAACCATTTCTCGGGTTTTCGACCATTTCCAGAAATGTTTTCCAGCCCATTGGGTTCTGGCTCCATGTTTGTGCAGGTAAGCTATTTTGTCCATACTGGGATACCATATTAGTACTTGGACTACCATCAACTTTAATTTTCACACTCATTCTTGTCGTATCCTCCTCTGGAGTAAGTTGAACAAAAGCAAAGGACAAATTTCGATTTCGTTGTGTATCAAATTTCAATAGAAAAAAGAGCGCCAATACCTGCACTTTACCCTTCTTGTTTACACACGGAAGTTGATAGAAAAATGGACTATAGCTGTGGTGCGCTAATCTACTAGGATTATATTTCTTTGCCAGCATATCTTGAAACGTCAGGTGAACGCGGAATGATTGCCCGTACTGTGCTTTAGAGAAGTGAACAGGAGGAGCGAGACAGGATAATACGTGAGTTTTAAATTTGGTGCAGTTTTTTGGGTCACTTAACCATTCTGGTGTAAAGTTATTTGAACAGTTTCTGCCTTCGGGGAATTTGGAACAGAACATGACAGTATTCAATCTAAAAAAACATCAAAAAATAAACAAGTTTTAAAACCATGAAAAAATTGTACAAATAAATCTGACACGAGAGAGTTTTTTAGTCAAGTTACCTTTTATCGCACACATCCTCGTGAGCTGATAGTTCACTCCTTAACATGGTTTCCGGACATCCTCGTTGATTCCAACAGCATGGGAATTGAATATTGTTAAGCAAATTCTCAGCAAAATGGTTTCTAATTTTTACTCCAGGCGACTGGCATGTTGGACATAGTGTGACCTGGGTGGAACAGGACTCACAGACGGAATGTCCGTTAGCACATTGAAATACATTTGCCCTCGGAATTTCCATACACACTGGACACTCCATTCCTCTTGAAGTAGAAGCTACAGTTGAAGCTGCAGTTGAAGATGTAGTCTCTTCATGTTTCCTTTTTTCACCAGTAGTTTTTCGTTCCATTATAGTCCGTATCAAGAACTAAACTTTCACGGTTAAAACAAGTGTTTGGTATTCTGTTATCGAATAGCTTAGCTAAGATTTGGAAAATATTTTATTGTTTTTGGCAAATTAAAAGGCTTGTCAAGCATAAACTATTTATTCTCCGAAGTTTTATTTGCTACGGTAGTTTAAACGGTTTTGCCTAAAATTTATAAAATTATACTTAAGTTTCTTAAATAGGTTTGGTAAGAATATTGGTAAACTTAACACTTGTCGCACCTTTCCCATCTAAGAGCAATGTGAAGATGTTTTCTGTAGGTTTATGTAGTTTTGTCACATGATACTCTCATGTACTAATATATTTTACGTGATAAAGCTTGGTACGTGACAAGTATTTAACATACATACATGTCACCACAATTGCTTCCTACACAACCACAATGCTAAAAAATATTCTTTCTCTAGGATGAGCATACGTGCATACAACGAACGTATCATATTGTAAAAGCAGGTGGCCAGTATTTTTGACAATGCATACAAACTTAAGTATTGTTACAAGATAAGTCTTACTAGAACATACCGGATTAGAATACAAATGCGACTATTTCTATATTTACGTGTATAACAAATCTTTTACTACCTAAATTATATTTTATTATATTCTTTTACATACATACATGGAGACCTACAACGTGTGTATGCTTACAAATATTAGGCATTACTTTTTAACGGAAATTTTTTAATGAGCCGATACTTGCTTTTAACGAGATGTGTGTGTACTTTCTCCATGAAATATTTGAAAAGGTATTTAACTAAAAACGATATGCACCTGCAGCTTAAACATGTACACGTGCAGAATAAGCTTACAAAGGCTTTCTTTTTATATCTTTCTTTTGAATGTTTTTAACTGCAAGACTTCAAATTTTTAAAGAGTAAAATTTTATAATTTAATGCTAAATTTGCTCGTAGATTTTTAACGGTTTCTTTTAAAATTCATCAAACTTACACTGAAATAATTCTAACATTTTTGAACCACCATTTAAAGAGAAAAGCATTGTTTTCCTAATAAAATGACCACTTTTTGTGTTTTTGTCCGTCGGAATATGTTTAGATCCAACCTACCCAAATATTGTTTGCAAAAGAGTTGCTCGTGAAATAACTTGATGTCGTCATTTGGACAGAAGTTAAATTCCATTCATTTTAGTTAAGGTTTAGAAGGTTGAGAGATCACGTTATTAAGCCAAGTTACAATCATTAGATTGATCTGGTAAAAAGCCTAGTTTAACCATCAAAAAGTTTCAAATCCTTTCAAATTTATAATGAACCAAATAAATTAGAATTTTTTGCTAAAGAAATTTTGATCAAAAGATTATCAGAAAATAGTAATTTTAAAGCGGCCAATAATTGTATACCTTGTTTGAATAATTTTGTCAAAGCATTTGGATAAATGGTTGGGTTTTACTTACAGTTTACCAACTTTTCTAATCCATTATCCTCTTTTTGCAGTCTTGCCGTCTGGTATCAATATGAACCATTTGTTTTTATCCTTTTATTAAGAATTTCTTATTTAAACTTACACACAAGTACATACTTCTTGTAATCCAGCATTGTACATGCAGGAGATCAAATTGACATAATGTCCACAGCAGTAAAATTCATAGCTCGCATTGTTAATAGCTTGTTCTCTCATCATGCATATGTGGGTACAAAGTATGAGCATATTTCATTCTAAATTCTATGGAATTTTTTTAAAGCAGTACATGCATGGATACAAGATCACTGTTGCAAGTCTAGTTTTACCATGATATAATGTTCTATAAATGGACACATTTTTATCTTTTTAACAAATGTGGTCCGTTATATGCATTTTTTCTTTACATGGCACTGTATGCTTGCATTTTTCATATCAAATATGTGTTAAGTTTCTCGGTTGTGGGTTTTTGTATTACATACAGGCACTAATGTGCTTAAACGGCTTTCTGTCTAAAAATATTTTCATGTTCTTTAAGCTTCAAGTCCAGTTTAAGTAGTGTAGATTACCGAGCATACAATATAAAGTAAGTTCAGTAAGTATTGTCTATGCTGCTTGATAAAAGAATACAGAATAACTGTCTCTAAAGATTATTTCTCTTCAAGAAGCAGGTAAATTAAAAGAGTAAATCACTTTAAGTGAGCGCTGATCAGGTTTTAAATAATATCAGCCTTTGAGTAAGAAATGACCGAATAGTAGGTTTTACCTAATGAGTATCTGTTAATTTTGATCAAAGATTTTTCGGACTTGACAGTGGTAAACCGAACAGTACATAAACATGTAACTGCAAAATGATAGCTATAATATTTGTCATGTATCTTTTATCAATATCCATTTGTTTTATTTTCAGAGATGGAATATCTATCAGTACATGGCTAACAAGTCATGTCAAGACATGAGGAAAAAACGAAGATGAATTGATGAACACACTATATTATTTAATGTAATGTAGTGAAGATGAAGTTAAAGTCAAGGGGAAAATTGCTATTCACCGCTATATCGGTTTAACGTTTTACTCAATTAACAACAAAAAAGCTTTGACAGTGTCTCCGATTTGTTTTCAATCACAATACGGTAAGATAAGAAAAGATACGTTCGGCAATTTTAGAGTTTTTTAAATTGAATATTTAGAAAACTACCTAACCAACTTTTTCATATCAGCAGTTGTAATGGCTTTTTTGGATTATTTATAGAATTTACATGAATAAAAACATGGCTACTTTAGCAATTTTGCGTTCATACAAACTGGAGCGTGTATTATAAATATGTCCAGGTCAGGTTATACAAAGAATCATATAATTTTAAATTATAGAATTTAAATTTATTTTTAATTTATTGTAAAAAAAATTGAATGCCGAACCCAAAATTTATTAAATGTCTGGTAGCTTAGATAAAATTGTAAGAAGTTAATTTAAATATCTCATTATTGTGGCGATTTTGTATTAAAATATGGATTGGACATTGAGCTAGTTACACGTTAGCTCTTCTTCAAAACAACTTTAACCAAAAAAGTTTGCTATTATTATTGTCAACCTCAAAAAACTAACACTTTTAAGCTCTCTTAACATTGGAAATAAATCGAGGAGAAACACTAGTCGGTTAAACGTAAACGTAAACAAAATATTTTTCATGTGTAGCGATTTTGTTTTGCCAAATCTGAGTTGTATCTAAAATGTGCTCTATTCGGTAGTACTTTCATACATTGTTTGGAAGTAATACGCAATATGACATTTGTGGGCTCTCAATTAACAATTAACATTTAGCTTATGGCATTCAAGCTAGTGACATTCAATTCTTTACCAAAAAACTAGGTTTTATTGATTTTTTTTACTGATATATAACGCAAAGGTGAGCCACGCAAGTAAAAAATAAGACAACGATCAAATTTCATAAAGTTTTATAACCGTTGTCATATAATATAAGCGCGTTATACAGTCAATATGTAGTTTCGTTATAACAACTTTCACGTAAGTGTTTTAGTTAAAAATATCTTGTATAAATCAACGAATAGAACAAGACCTCGGAAGACACAAAAACACCGGTTTAGATTTATAAATACGTTCAAGGGAAAGCATTTATTGGTACCTTGTATTTTGTTTCCGTATTAAAACTGAAAATTGTAACTAAACTTTGCAAAAAACACTGTAAACCTTTACACTTGTAAAATTAAAGACAACAACGTGCATTTATACTTATCAGTGGACTTCAGTAACAAATAACCAAATCTCCCAAACATATCAAATTTTCCTCATTACAAGTTCTAACCTGATAGCCAAAAGCAAATTATAATCATGCCGTCATTACTCGTCTACAAAGCTAATGATTTAAACCAGTTTTTCAACAGCTACAAGTTTCCAAAATTTCCATTTTATTGGAACACAGCGAAAAAACAATGGGATTACGGAAAGACCACATCATGGAAACGTTATCTGGTTTTATGCTTCATTGTGCATATTCTATTTGTTTTACCTCTTATGATTTACAATATATATCATATGCTATTTGCAAACCGTGCGTTGGTCGGACTACAGCAGAAGTGCATTGTCGCGCTTGCAATACAACTTGAGCTATTAATAACCTTCATCGATTTCGTGAGTTTGGTATTTGGTAAAGATATTATAGCTTGCCTGAATTGGTGCTACAAAATGGACGATATGATGTCAACAAATGACGAAAATGTTTTTGCTATTAAAAGTAATCGCAAAGAAATTTCACTTAAACTAACTCCAATCAAATCACGCAAATATAAGAAAAGTGTACTTGGTTTCGTAAAGAATGGGTCAAGTCATTTTACTAAGTCAACGGATGCTTTAGGCATTACGATGATAAGTTTTGTTATTTTAGTCAACCTTCTGCTTCCTATAATTGCTGTAATAGTTATTTTAGCTAAAATAGACCCTTTTCGGGTTTATATAATATTGCATCAAGATGAACTTGGAGACAAGCTTTGGATATTCGAATTATTCCTAATTATATCACTACCAATTCTCGCCCATTGGATTTCATCATCTCTAAAAACTTTTGTATTGATCGTATTTGAATTACCAGCAGTTAAACTTGGCATAGTGAAACGTTTAAAACGTGAAAAAGTCAGTTATGGAAAAATATTTTTGCACAAGCAGCTATTAGTAGAAAGGTGTATACTTTACAATTTTGAAAAGTTCTTGCTATCCTTAGGTCTACCTTTAGTGTTTTTTATTATGGTAAGTGCTCTGAGCATTGCAATAATTTCGTTTGGATTTAAAAAATTATCAGTTCTGGCGCTATCTTTATTTTTTTTCTTGATTGTATTTACCTTGGTATCATACGGTTTTCAAACTTGCTGTTCTATCAACGAAATATCGGTACAAACATTCAAGCCATGGCTTGTTCAAACTGTTGGTAAACCGGATGGGCATTTGTTTCTGAGACGATTAATAACAAGTTGTAGGCCTTTGAGTATTCCTGCAGGGGAAATGGGCATTATGGATAGGGAAATTAAATTGACTTACTTTGGAGGTGTTTTTGACCAAACTATTGATTTGGTAGTTGTATTTAAAAACCTACTAGCAAGAAAATAAGTAAACATTAAGGGTTAGCTTGCTTGTGAATTTAAGATAACTAGTAAAAAATATTAAGTATAAGTTTTAATACATTGTTATTATGTATGCATGTAAGTTTAAATAAATAAATGCCCTTCAATAACTATTTTCTGTTTCAAAATTGAAATATGTAAGCAGATAAGTAAGAAAGAATTTATCTCGGAATATCTCGGAAGAACTGAAAGCTCGGAATAAAATATTTCGATACTGAATGCCATGTATTTTCCTTGGTTGGAACACGGTAATGGAAATGAAAAAAGTTCGGTAACCATTTTGAAAAAAACAACGGAATGAACAAGTTTTCTGGCTGATAAAAAACATTTTGCTTATTTAACTCAAAATTAATGTAAACTTTGGAATTGGTCTGCTGTAGTGGCCCTCACGAGAAATAGCTAAAATTAGACTGGTTGTAATTCTTTTGAAATCATTGGTTCTTTCGTATGTTTCTTAATATAAAATTTCTTAGAGTGTCTTTTTTACCCCGACTTTGTTGTGAAAGGAACAATATTAACATTCGAATTGAGGGAATGAGATTGATAATAACGATGATGATGAGCCTTTAATGGCCAATCTGATTTAAAAGAGGTTACAAGGTAAGTTTAAGTTAGTTAAACAAATGTTCGCGGCGACAGTAAACGATGCAAAGAGACCATGCAAAAGTGAATCTGATTCTGGAACTGGTTGAATAAGTGATTGATGTACTTATGACATGCAAAATTCCAATAGATTTTTCATAAAATGTAACAATGCCTAGCTTCATGGGTACAGAAGCCCCAGTTAACTTTGCTGCCGTCATGCGCCACATGGCTAATAGAATATCGTTTAAAGTTTGCAATTTTAATTCCACCTAATAGTAATGTTTGTTCATTACATGCCGCAAAGGTTTATAATTCCTTCCGTAATAAGTCCGTAATTATATAGTTATAACAAAAATTCAGTTATTTGTGAAAGTCAAATGCACATAACATAGTCAATTACCAGTTTCCTAACTTCAATAATATTTATGCAGTGCAGTTGGAATCCCTTAATATTTTATAAATGGAAGAATGCATTTGTACAAATGATATTTTCACATTTTACATTTTTGTTATTTTTTTGTAATTTCTTGGATGATAAAATATGGTTTAAAAATATAATTATAATTAGATCTAATTCTAATTTAAATTTATCATATCAATAAATATTTTATAGATCTGCAATATAAATCATCAAATTAAAAATACAGCTTCTGGTTCAAGTCAAATTTACAATATGGAAACAGTTTTATATTATTCCACTCAAATGACATTGCTTACATTGACGTTGGATTCCCTCAGTGTTTTATAAATGAATAAACAGACTTGTATAAGCTAAAAGTTCCAAATTTAAATAATATTACAATTTGACTTTGCCACCACACTTGAATTGCTATAGAAGAGAATCAGTAGGTTTACATACCACAATAATAACAAATTTACAAAAACATAAGTCAGAAGAAAATAGTTAGTCGATAGTTTGTACACATCAACCAAGTTTCCAATTTAAAATTTTGCTTTCGATGTAAAGTTTATGCGTAATTCTTCACCAGAATTATTTAAATTAGTACTATAATATAAAGAAGACGTGTAGAGAGAACAGCAATATGGTCTTCGTTTTCACCTTTTACCCAATATTTTAACGCCACTAAATTTCTGGGTCCAGCCTTGCAATGTCAAGCTTTCTTCTTCAATTTTTTTTTCAATTGACCGACTTCAACAAGTTGAGCAGGTCGTTTCGGTACAGGCAATTTATAACCGTGTCTATTGAACAAACACCAGCTCATTATAAAAATTGCAGTTAACCAGATATCCAAATTACTAATGAAAAATGTGCAACTTACCTGTGCTCACACTGTTCCTCATGAAGCGATAGCTGGCCAAGTGGCATGACTCTGCCACAACCACAGACTTCACCAATTTCAATAGGTCCTTTCGGTACAAGCCCTTTAAAAACGTGTCTATTAAAATAACACCAGCTCATTATAAAAATTGCAGTTAACCAGATATCCAAATTACTTATGAAAACTTTGTAGCTTACTTGCGCTCACAATGTTCCTCGTGAAGCGATAGCTGCCCAAGTGGCATGACTTTGCCACAACCACAGAATTCACCAAGTACAACAGATCCTACTGGTACAATCCCTTTAAAAACGTGTCTATTGAAAAAAACACCAGCTCATTATAAAAATTGCAGTTAACCAGAAATCCAAATTACTAATGAAAAATTTGCAACTTACTCAAGTGCATCGTGACGCAATAGCTGACCACGTTTCATGAATTTACCACAACTACTATAGTGACACTTGAATTCCATAGCATCTAGCAAATTTTCTGCAAGTTGATTTCGGATTCTTGGCTTGGAGGATTTGCACGTTGGACAAGTTGGGAGCTTTGTAGCGCAATTGTCACAAATGGGATGACCATTTTCACATTGAAAAATATGTGCCCCTGGAACATCAAGGCAAACTGGACACTTCGCCTTTGGAGTGATTTGGCTTTTAACTTTGACATCCATCATAACCTCCTGAAATATTTCAAGAGCAAAAAATAATTGGTTCAAATAATATAATATTCAAACATAGTTCATAAATTTTTTAAACAATATAAGGTCTTTAGTGTGTTAAAATGTTTTTACCAGTCCGTTATCAAAAATTGCGAAATTTGCAAACTTAACTTACAATGGTCGTCAGTAAATTGTAACCTGTTTGTTGATCGTAAAAGTATGTTTTTGGGGAATATTAAAAACTGTGTTAAATACACCAAAAAATTATTAAACATAAAATACACACTTCTTGCAGGGTTGCTGTCTAAAATCAAAGTGAGCTTTTGGTTTGGTTGTTATTTTGAGCTCTTATCTCATTTTCTTATAAATTATCAATCAGGCATTTTAACTTGGGTGAACTTAACACGCATCAGAAAAACTGCTGCATTTACGTTTTATAATGTCTTAGCATCACTAGTTTACTTTGTTGTGATATACGTCAACGTATCCTTAAAATTATGTCAACAATGTGTTAATCAGTAATGATGCATACACACTCATATAATATGGCGTGTTATCCAAATGTTATCTTGTGTGATTTTGCCTTGCCGTAGCTTTATTGATTTAATGAAGATTATCTCAAGACCTCGACTCTTGTTCTCAAAAATATGTGCTTCCAGTAAGAAAAATATAAACTTAACCCTGACTGTGAGATGAAATATTTATATGTAATTACTGTTCATCAGTATCATCAACCTTTAATTTTAGAAAACCAGGCCGTGTGAAAGAAAAGACAAAATCTGGCTTTTATTTACTTAAGTTTGTTGAATCTGTGTTTCAAGACAGAATAGTATGAAATGTGACTGTTGTATTTTTCCCTGTTCAAAAGTCAACCCATGCTGAAATGTGTTGAGACATGCATGGATGCTTATAACATTATCCAACTGGTCCCCGAATGACGTATTTAGCTTACACATATATTCATCACTTATTAAGTATCAATGTATATTGATACTTACTGAATTCACTATGTGTGTCCGTCCGGCCGTCCGACCGTCCGTCCGCGCGATAACTCGAGAACCCTTTGACCTACAGACCCCAAATTTGGCATGGAGGTCAGTTAGGTCAAGGGCAAGAACTGTATTGATTTTCAGCCCCCTAGGTCAAAGGTCAAGGGTCAACCCCAAACATAAACCCAAATGACTCTAGATATTACG
>JAQFXM010006240.1:0-13541 GCA_034693345.1 Entomobrya multifasciata | reverse complement strand
AACGCGAAGCTATAAATTTACATTTGAACACGTGAGTTAAAATACTACAATCATATCAATTACCGTTTCGTTGCTAGATTCCATTGTGGGAATAAATATTACTAATGGATTGATTTGCTGCAAAGCTTCAACCATCGCATTAAAATTAAATTGTATTTACCTAAAACTTAACTACGATGAATATGGAAAATAATTTTAAAACTGAAAGCAAGTTAAGTGAAACAAATCACAAAACGCATTTGTCTTTAAAAAAATCGTAATTCCATGGATATATGCGTGGATTTAAATCGTTTCATACTTTAAGAAGCTTTTTTAGCAACTTCCATTAAAATCATCAGAATAAAGGAAATCTATTTTCGACTGAATTATGATTACCGATTATGTTCAATCCGATAGTTGCAATGTGCGAACATTGTTGAAAATTATATCCAAATACATAATGTTCTTGATTACAGTGAATTCTTTCCAAATTAAATATAACGATGAACCAAATATTATTAAACTTCGATCATTGTGTGAGCTGTAAACAATCTTTAGAATAACGTTTTAAATAATTTAACATATGTTTGAATGCGATTGTTTTTATAAATTCTACATTGTTAGCTCTAATTCAAGTAAATGATTTAATGGCAATCGAATTGGGTAATGAAACAATACAATTTCAAGATACGTGTAAAACTATAATATTGAACAAATGATATCCCACCACGATCTTTCTTACCACCTTACTCATCATGTCATTAAAGTGTTTCAACAGGAAAACATTTTAATCTTGAAATTTATCTTATGTTGCTAATCGTTGTACGCGTACTGGATAAAAATCATTCAACTTATTAACCTGTCCACAAATTTACAAATGTGAGTATATATAGTTGACTTGAATGAAGTTATATTTTAAATTCAAATTGTAACATACAGATTAACTTTTAAGTTTTTAAGATCTGCTATAAATCTTTTGACCCAAGTCCCCCCAAATTTTTATGGAAATGTTTATAAAACTTTTATTATCTTTAGTAATCATTTTTGGATACCCATTACTGTTCATTATTTTATCTACATGCTGGATTTACAAACAATGGGCAGTAAAGATGGCTAAGAAAGATCCCAAAATTGGGAAAATTTTGGAGGGTATCGATGGAGTTTGTGCTGATCAAGCAGTCTTCTAGTGTTCTATTTTAAAATCTAGTTTTAACGATAAAACTTAACATAAAGCATTCGGATTGTTATCTTACAAATTCAGTTAATCATTAATCTACAGCCATTTTCAAATATTTTATTTGTCGAATTTTACGTCCCGATACAAGAAATGTGTCTAAATTTGTTGAAATCATATTTGATATTATAAGTTTCAAAGTAAGAATCAAATTTCATGTCTGTTTCAATATGTTTAGCTTGATTTTGGTAACAAACAAGTCATGACAAGTCATGAAAATAGGTACGTAGATGAATGTATGCATACGTATCGCGTTTTTCTTTGCATCAAACTGGAGCAATGTGTGACGAGTCATAAACTTTAACCAATTTTTTTGACGAAATAGAAAAATTAGACCTATAGTTCCTTGACAAAAGTTGATGTACATTGACTCCCCTATCGAAATATGCAATAAAAAATTTCGTCCATAAGTCAACATGTGACCTGTTTGACCCTGCTGTCCCTAGGGGGTTTGACCCCGGAAGCTGAAAATTTCTAGCGATGGAGAACTTGACCTGAAGTGTCTGTGTGCCAAGTTTGAAGTAAATCGGTTGACGCGTTTCAAAGTTAGAGCGCACACAGAAAGACGGACAGACAGACGGACAGACAGACGGACGGACAGACAAACAAACTAAAATTATAACTACGATGAATCGATTCATCCACGTAATAAGTGGTAAAGTGGTAACTGTTTCTTAAATTGTGATTTCTTTTTTACGACACATTTAGAATATAAAACATTTGTGAAACTCTTGATTTTTCTGAGAATTTCTTGAAGTTAGAAGTTATAATAAATAATTAAAATTAATATAAGTACTTAGGAAGACATCATAAAATGTTATATTTGCCATTGATGGTAGAAGTAAAAGTTTAAGCACATGTGTTTCGTAACAAAAATATTATTACACGTGAATGAGGTTGGATTTTAACTTTTACGAAACTACGTTGGAGAGGCGTTTCAAGATATTAAGAAACGCGTGGCTTTGGAACTTGTATTAATGCATGCTTAGCTGCCACTCTCTTACAGGTACTTTAAAAAAAACATTAACCCTGCCACTCCAGCTCGTGTAAAATAAGAGGTTGTTAGTATTCTGTTGGTTGGAGTCTAAAGAAGCTAGCCACCTGCATTAATCACTCTTTCACCTGATTATACTGATTGGGGTCAATATCCCTCAAAGTCTTAAATAATTTATCATTTTTGGAGACCTTATTTTCTTGTCTGTTTAGTTGTGGGGTGTAATATGATTCAACTTGGGCATATACAATTAGTAAACTTTAATTTTGGGTAAAATAAATAAAATTTTGGCATTTCACCAATACCCCAATGGCAAATTATTATTACGAAACAATGTCAACAATCGAAACTGTGAGTTATTACTACACAAGAAATTATGTAAAAAATGTCGTTGTAATACGCGGTAATCATAAAATGTTCTAGTTTTGCTTTAATAATATATTGCAATAAACGGATTAGATGTAATCACTTTCTTGAAGTAAAACGTTATTTAGTTTATTGGTACCTAAAATGTACTAAATCATTTTAATCCAATTTTTAATTACCTCCACGCGTGCTCTACTACTCCAGTATATTCGAAAAAATATTTTTTACTCAGGAAACATGTACAAGCATAGCAGTTCAGTTAGTTCAGTATGTATTTGCGTGTCGTGATATGAAGTTGTTTACTGTGAGCATAATGTAATATGAATAAAATTTTAAAATTTAACTATTAAATTATTACTTTTCGGTTCTAAAATAGAATTTAGGTGTCAAATATACAATCTATTACTAAAAAGCTTCATTTTGAAAATTATTTGCTCCCTACGTAAAGAAAAGAAAATTTGACGTATTTAAAAATTGCATAATATACAATTGTAGTATTTACAGACGACTTTGATACTTGTTATTTCAAACATGACAATGTTCCATTTTCGAATACTGACTTTCTGTACACTTCTGTTAATAACAGATGCGTTTCGTGCATCAATACCTTCAACTTTCGACGTCGATTTTATTGTTCTGGTTTCATCGATAAACACAACATCTCCGAACCTATTTGATCAAACATCTCTGACAATGTCCAGCAACAATAAACTAAGAAAATGGATTCATTACGATTTAAGTAAATTAGATTTGGCATTTGAATTGGATACTCTAGAACAAAGTACAGATTTGCTAACAACGAAAACGAAATATTTTCGTTTTACATCAAAATTTTCTTCAAGCCCAAATAAATTATTTTTATTGCTTCTTGACAACTTCGTAGACATTGTATTTGCCGTGCAACGTTCTGGTTACGGTTCTGACTCCAATGCTTTATTTTTAATTCTGTTAGCAAAACCTATCCATATAAATAAACAACTAGTACGTAAATTTTCAACCACCCTCATTTCATCCGAAGACATCGAAACTCCTTTCAATTCAATACTTGTATTCATGGAAAACTTTGAAACCTCAAAAGGTTTTGGGGTGTTGTGCTACTTCTGTCATACATCCAAAATAACATTGTTCAAGGAAAGCCTGCCTTCATTAAACCATTTAAAGAAAATTTCCCATACGCTAAACAAAAATGATAACAAACGACTTTTGCCTCTCATAGGTCCAGTGTCTTTAGTCAACGATGCTCTTGTAGACTATTGTCTTCAAGAGTTTGATAAATTAAATGACAGAAAACGATTCCATAAATCGTTATCCTATTGCAACAATCCAATAGCAGTGTACGCTCCCATATTTCAGCACCTAAATATAAGTCTAGTCCTCACAGGAAGGTTAAAAACAGAAAAGCAACAGCAAGAAGCAAGCTGGGGACTGAAAATAGCTTACGGAGAAATATGGTTCTTAAACTTACCGAACCAATATGCACAAACCCGAGGAACGATTATGACACTGTATTCAATATCGTTTGATATATTTGTTTGTGTACAATCTACTGAGCTAGAAAACTTGAAACTGTTTATTTTTACTATAATTAAGCCCGGAGTATGGATTTGTGTTCTGTTGACGATTGCTGCTTATTCTTTATTCTGTCAAAATGTCAAGAAGGGTCTATATTTAATATGGTTTTATCTTGGATTTCCAGTTGCTGAAAAATTACAACAAAACGAATTCATAAGGTACTGTTGCCTTGGCATAAGTGTTGTTGCCTTAGTATGGCAAGGTCATATTTCTGCAGACATTTTAAGCATCGATGAAATACCTGAGATCCGGCAAATTATTCGTCAAAAATATCGTGTTTGGGTGAGCAAGCAACATTATTTGAAAGGTTCTGATAAAGTGTTGGAATTTTTTGGGGATGAAATCATCAACGGTAGGCCAATACAAAAATTCATTTATGCAACTGATCAAGACCCTAATAATTTACCAAGTAGATATGATATTATGAGAAAATTGGCAACAGAGAAGCTCATTCTACCTGCTTTGTATCATAGAGATTTTTTGCATCCGATTTGGAGAAAAGCTTTTTTTGTTAATAAGCACTTAGTTTGCAAATCGATGTCTTATAGTAGAAAAAATAAGCGTGGGGTCGACCACAGCATTAGAATTTGGGGTTCAAGCTATGCTGAAAAACTTTTTGCAAGATGGATGGAAAATGGATTTTTATACCATGGTATGAATTTTAACATGGTGGGTCATAAATTTGACAAGACTCTATCACTTACCCCCGTTAGTGGATTTTCGTATCCAAGACCACTTGGACTTAAAACTGCACTAGGATATGGATATATATGCTTGCTGCTTGTAGAGCTAACGTTGGTAGCTTTCAGGATTCAAAACTGGATAAGTATCAATATTTGGATACTTGTAAGAACAAAATTGGTTTACATTAAGACTTTCATGCTGTCGTTGTGTAGTTCTACAATTTCTTAAGTTTACAAGAGTTTTAAAACAGAAACATTGTTATTTATGTCTTGGTATTTTCCATTTCTAATACATTTACGAAACATATATTTTAGTTCATCAATTAGTACATATTATTTATAATAAAAAAGTTAAATTTTAGTGGTCTAAATGAATTAAGTATTTCGTTACTTAGAGTGCATAAAACTATACTTTGCATACCCCGAAAGATGACAGTAAACATAGATAATGTTTTCAAAGTGATCACTTTTATTAAAAACTTATATAACATATAGGTCTACATCACAAAGATTAGCATTAAAAATATTATGAAGTAATTCAAATCCTCAAAATTGAATAAGATCAGTAGTTAAAAAAATCCTTGCATCCATTATTACAAATTAATTTTAAACCAAGGTTCACGATAAGGTTATTTAAACACACACGTATTCTGTTGTTATTGCTGACGTAATACTGCATAAAATTACGAGCTTTGAGTCCAATCATTTCATATTGTCAAACGTAATAAAGGTATCGAATATATGTAAAAGTAGATAATTTTCTGGCATCCAAAAAGTAAATACAGTAAGCTTTATCAATGCTTTAACGAAATAAAGTTCATTTAACTGCAATGTACTGACTTTTTAACGACGGCACTGACAAGTTCTCAATAATCTACTATTCGTTTAGATAACATTATTTAGATAAGGCTTCGTAAGTAAAAATTTGTTACTTACATTGAAACCGCTCTGGTCACATTTACACATTTGTAGAAACATTTTGATGCTCACTTCGATACGGCTTATATTGCCAGAACGAAAATTGGCCTACACTAAACATTGGATTTTAGAAAGCTCACCCAACAAAAACGTTAAAGCGGGTGGAAAAAGAATTACAAAGCTTAAGAAATTCCATAAAACCACTTGTATTTTTCTATATAAACAAAATGATTGCGTTGGTTCCTCTCTGACTGCGATTAAACTCTAAATCATTGACGCCAACTACGTTCGTCTTAACCAATTTTCCGGGTCCAACTGGAACCAGTGATTGCTTTGATTGTATGATAAGGCAAATTAGTTTGAGCTGGAAGCCATCACAAGGAATATGTAAGAGTTTAGTTTGACATGCATTTGTAGAAAATTATATTTAAAGTAACATGAAATAATGACTGTTTGTTTATAGCTTATATAAATAGAAGTTTAAGCGTAGTTGGAAAATTTTGGTTCGATATTGGAGGTCCTATTTGCAATCTTTCAAGCCAAAGAGAAGCATATTATTTATGTGAATCCATTATGAATACACTCACTTACCTTGAATCAGCTATTCCGGGGAAAGAAAATTAGAAATTTAAATTGTATGTAAATATATTTTGGATATCTTGGTCTATGCTATATAAAAGCCCTATAAATGTATTCAAAAGATAATGTTTTCTAAATACGCTTTTATTTAAAATATAAACATATTATCAGCTCGCAATGATGATTATATTCAGTCTTTTCACTTTTAATTGATATAACAAGAATATAAAATTGTAATTTTACAGATTTAAAGAAATATTGTATTTTAATAGGCATGTAACCGGTAGGTTAATCAATAAGTATTTCAATATGTTGGTGGTTAAAAGAACTAAAATTTACAGTTTTTATACAAAAGGCATAGGAAGTTGACCAGTCAGAAAACTCTTCAAATCTTCATTTCAATGGCTAAAAAACCAAAATTTGACTGACATAGAGCTATTATTTTTCAATTCGATACAGTGGATTATTTATTGTTCCTACACATTATTCCAATTAAGTATCTACAATAAAAAAGAAATATTTAAAAAAAAGTTTCAGATCATATATTTATCGAAGCGTTTGCGTTGTACAGCGCATATTTAAGCTAAGAATCTTTTCATTCACAACGTTCGCAAAAATGTGAAATTATTAAGAAAACAAAAGGTTACCAGTGTTAACGTATTTAACTCAAATTATTGGTTTGTTGATGCTTTCAGAAAAGGAGACTTAAAAAATTACACACACGTTGACGTGCAGCACTTTTTCATGCGCAAATCAATTTATGCCATACATATGCCAAAATTATCATTTTAACTCGTAAGTTTCGGAATATCATTTCATTAAGTACGAAAACTACATGATATGAAACATGAAACTATTATCTTTACGTTTGATATAAATTTCGTTGCTAAATGCGTCATTTATATGAGGAGTCTAGACTTTAAGAACATGTTAGTGAACTAAAATTACGAATTGAATGGTTAACTGAAGTCATGTAATGTTTTAGATTAAGCACTCGTGTTACAACTTCGGAAGTCAAATTGTGATACCATATTTTCACACGATATTGCTTATACTTAAATATGCTCTGAAGTTGTGAGAAATAATCTCCTGAAAAAGAATGCTACACGCCAGATATTATCTTTTATAAAGTGAATAGAAATCAGAATTATTATTAATTGAAGCAAGGAAAAATTTACAATAAATATTTATCTTTTACATGTAACAATTTTGTAGTAAGGATTCACACAGTATCCTAACACGGAACATTTTAATGACTTATTTTACGAAATTAGGGCACACTCATTGTAAAATTGAATTTTTTTCAACCAAGTTTTACAAGTGTGTATCAAATGAAGCTTTAGATGTTCAGAAGTTCAAATTTTAAAATCAACTTAGACCACATGTACCCCTGTGAAGTTGACACGGCAATGGCTCTAGTAAATAAATTTCGAAATTTTCTAGGATACGTTTTCATAGTATTTCTATCAACTTTATTCATAATAGTTGGGTACCCATTAATAATTGTAATTCTATTACCTTGCTGGATTTACAAACAAATTGTACTGAAGCTGGCTCGGAATGATCCTAAAATAGGGAAAATATTAGAAGGCATCGATGCCGTACTTGCTGCACAAGAACCATATTCCGATCCTTTAATCGTGTTAGTGCCTTACTATTCCTTAGCCAAGATATTGGATGTACCTACTGTTGTTAAGGTTCTAAAAGAAAAGGTGTTCGCACTAAAGATTTATCCTGAATTATCCCAGCGCATTGTTCGAAAATATGGGTATCATTTCTGGTACTCTGTGGACAATTTCAAAGTGGAAAACCACGTTCGCTATTTACAACCTGACTTTCCAAACATGCCAGTTACTCGAACTGAATTGAGGGACTTGGTATCCAATAAATTGGGAAACTTGCCTTTCGACTCAACTAAATCACCCTGGGAAATTGTGGTCGTCTCAAACATGATTGACGAAAGAGATCCTGAAATAAAGTCAGTCTTTATTTTGAGAGTAAATCATTGTCTAATGGATGGTTATTGTATAGCAAACTTTTTGAAAAAAGTTGCCTTTAAACCTTGGAAAATGCTCGGTGGCGAAGACCTCAAAGATAAGCAAATAAATACGCCCATACGAAAGGAGATTTACAAATTTATAATGCTCTTCTTATTTGGACCATACCACGCTCTGAAAATGTTTTTATTTTCAAATGACTACAATAAGTTTGTTAGGAACACTCACAAGTCCGACATTGAACAGATCTACAATTCTCAGAGTACACCAGCAATTCCTGACGTTAGACTCAAATCTGTCAAAAAAGCTTATGGAGTCACAATGACAAGTTTAATTACAACTTTATACGCTCAGGCAACCTGGAAATATATGAAAAGAGCTGGAATTGTAGTCCCGGAAATAATTCACGGCTTGCTCAGCTTTCCACTTCCAGGACATAAGGATTCTTTATCAAATCATTGGTCTGTTGTAACAATCCCAATCAAAGTTTTTGAATCTGAACCAGCAAAAACTTTAAAGTCAGTGGAAAAAGAAATTCAAAACTTACGAAATTCTGTAAAACCGATTGTCTTTTTATACGCCATAAAGATGGTCGCTATATTTCCTCTGTGGTTAAGACCAAGCTCAAATTTCAAATCGCCAAATACGTTTTTTCTGACCAATTTTCCGGGTCCTACTGAGCCCAGTGACATTTTTGGCTGTTATGCGAAGCATATTGGCTCAGCAGCAAAAATATCTTTGGGAATGTGTAAGTTTCAAAATACTTTTTATTTTTTGTTAACATTTTAATTTCGAATAATTAACATATGCGTTTTCTCTTTTAAGCATTTATTTTTGGGAGCTTTAGTTTAGCTGGCAATTTTTGGCTTGATGCTGGAGGTCCTTCATGTAATGTTCGAGACCAACAGGATGCTGATTTGTTGTCTCAATCAATTATGAATATATTGGCTGACCTAGGATCGTCGGCGTCTGAAAAAATGAAATAAAGCAATAGCATGTGTTTTTGTCTATAAATATTTTTAAAGTAATCATTTCAACAACTCAAATTTACCAACTATCGTGAATATCATCAGATGTTTATAACTGAAATTTATCGTATTTTACATTTTTTGTTCAGTTATAATTACACCACAATTGACACTATTAAATTCATGCAGTTGTTGTAACTTTTCCTGGGGTAGTTTTTTGAAAAATAAAACTTGAATGTAAAGTTTTTTTGTAAACAAATCAAAACAAGTTGTGGGCTACCTTTTTGAAAGAAACAAACAAACAGAATATATGATTTTTGCTCTATATCAACAACGCCTATTTGATTTCGGTTTGATGGACTCACGAACAACATCAAAATAGAAAATACTTGATTAAACTCTATTGTATTACGATTCAGTGAGCACACCACCAAACATTTGTTTTTGAAAAAGATTCAGTTTGTTCTTGAATCGAGCAGGTTGTCTAGTCAAAAATAAAATCGTAAAGCTAAGAAATTGGTATTTTTCTAATTCTTGGCTTTGTTGTAATTGTAGTTTTGTTAGCACTGTAAATGTTTAGTCCTATCGAAAACAACAACTTGTTCTTTCCAAATTAAAAAAAGTGTAACAAAAGTAAGCTAACATGTTTTAATTAAGATGATTTCTAAGATGTGTTAAATGACATTTCAAGCAAAACCACAAAAAATTGAAAACTATAAACAATATAACAGATAATTAGCCAAACTAGTGCATGTTCAGTTTCCATATTCTATTTAAGGCTATGGAATAAATCAAATAAACCTTTACATCCATCAATTTAATCTTAATTTAAATAAAGTGTCTTTCAAATACTTATGCCATAAATACAACAACTTACATTTTTACAACCACATAATTTATAAAAAAAAGATTGCTTTAAACACTTAAGAAATTCCAATATGTTGGCTACATACTTAATACTATCAGTAAATTTAAACCTAAGCACAGTCATGTTTTTCAACGTTGTACCCCTAATAAATTTGTGCTCCAACTTTTCGTTACATGGCAACAACGAAAAACTCTTATATTTTTAATAGTGTTTCATTATAGAACTACTTGTCTCATTTGTTCCAATTTCAAGCCGTCTCTTTACCTCACTAACATGCTATCCTTAACAAAAGCACTATAAATAACTCAATTATATGCAAAAAACAGTCTTATAAATAATACACACAGGATCCAATTAGGAATTCAACTCCATCGCCTTTAAAAATTAAGCACTTACTTATTTTCATGACACGCAACATGAATCCTGTAAAATTATATTTTTTTTGTTCATATTAATTCTGAAAAACTTTTATATTCGAATAAAATTGATGATGTCCACAACTTCTGAAAAATTGCTAAAAAATTTAAACCTTCAAACCATAGTAATATGCTAATGATAATACAAAAAAATTATTCATGTTCAAATTTAATTACAATCACTTATGAAATGATTTAATTCAAATTGCATGCCAACGTTCACATGTTGCAAAGCCATGGACCTGATTTTTAAACGGTATTTTCCAATCGCGTGTTTATAAGTTTGTAGCACTCAAAGTTGTAACTTTGTGCATCGAAAAATACAAAGAGTATGTTAACTCTTTAATAAGTTTCTCTCTTCTTTATGGGACTGTAAAATTGGTGGAAACGGAATCTCAAAGCTTAACAAATTCAAAAAAAACACTTATTTTTATGCAAACAAAACGATTGAATTGGTTCCTCTCTGGATGCAACTGAACCCTAAATCATTGACACCAACTATGTTCGTCTTAACCAACGTTCCGGGTCCAGTCTACCAGGGATATTTTTGGATGCAAGGTAAATCAATTGAGTCTGGGAGGAAAGTTATCACGAGGATTTTACATTAATACACATTTGTCGAACATTAAATTTAAATTAATCTAAAAGACTGTATGCTTGATTACAGCAGTTATGAATTGAAGCTGAACTAATTTTGGTTAGATACTAGAAGTCCTGTTTGCAATCTTTCAAGCCAAAGAGAAGCTGATTATTTATTTGAATCCATTATCAATACACTTACGAATCTTGAATCAGCTATTCCGAGGGTAGAAATGTAGTAATTTAAATTGTATGAAAATATGTTTTAGATGTCTTGGTCTGCGTTATGAAAAATACTACAAATATGTTGCAAAGAAAATGCTTTTTATTAACAAATCCGTTTTTAATTTCAAAAACAAAACCTAATCAGCTCTTAGTGATCAAGCTTATCAAGGCATTTCAATTATAATTTATGTTTCCAGAATAAAAAATTGTAATTTTCGAGATGAAGATTAACATTATTATATATTAGACTTATAACCGGTGGGTAACTAAGTACGCATTCTATCATGTTGATAATTAGTAGAACTGGAATACAATTACTCAGTTTTTTCGCAAAAGTACATAGTTTTGAGCTGAGTCAAACGTTTATCTATGGCTATATTACACTAACGAAAATGCAACAGCCGATTTTTCGAATCAGTTTTAATTAAGAATATCATGTAGCAAATAGACACAAGTGTTTAATTTTAATTTTTGTAATTTATAAATTATATCACTGTACCAGAAGGATAAGAAATGCAACGTTTCTGAACATAACGGTTTTTTAAACCTAAATTTCCAAGGCTAAAACTGACCAAAAGTTGAACAATCTCTTCCTCTTTTTTCAAATCAATGCAACGGATTTATTCTGTAATTCTGTCAAGCGTTGTTCCAAATAAGGTATGTATCTGCGTGAAATATTTAGTGTATTGTTAGCTCATCCTAAATTTAAGAAATCTGAAAGATATATTAGGTCTCTTACGCTAACCAGCTTTGGCCGACTTGAAACCATGTTAATTTCAAGAACACTTCAAATATCCAGTATAAAGTATAACTTGTGCTTATTTCAATCGGTGAAATTGGATCCCCATCTGGAGGCGTATAGAAAGATAACATATTTGGTTGAAATTCTGTAATGAAAACGACAAAATATGAGTGATGATACTTGTACTATGACATACGATACTAGAATGAAATACATTTGGTCTTTTGGTTGTATTTTATCACACAATTTCAGAATTATTCTCCGAATTTGTTTTTTTACATCTCAATTAAGCAATATGAACTGGTTACCTTCGCTATTTTCTATCGAGATGAATAACTCTAATATAAATACCATGGGAAATTTGTAATAGTTTTAAAAACATTCACTCATAGGTATCAGATTTAAACGTAAAAAAGTTTCAGTTCACAAATTAATCGGTGCCGGTGCGTTGGAAAGCACTCACGATTTTTGTTGTTGCATGCATTATAGCTTAAGTATTAAAAAGCTTGGCCAATCGTATACTTAAAGAAACAATCTTTTGATTCACAACCTACGTAGAAGGAAAAATTATCTAGCAAACAAAATTTTTCCAGTATTATCGTATTTAACTCAAATAATTGGTTAAATGATGATTCAATTCCAGAAAGGAAAACTGGCTAAATGCATACACGTTGACGTACAGCAGTTTTTTCATGCTTAAATCGATTGATGCCGTATTCACAATGAATTTATCATTTTAAGGTGTAATTTAGGGAAATTTATTTAATAAAGGTCGAATCTACGTGATTATTTTGTTGTTGTTGTATTTTGTTGTTGCAGGGCTAAATGCGTCAATAACATAATGACTTAATACTCTAACACACTGTTGGTGAACAACATTTCCTAACCAAATTGTTGACTAAGGTCATGCATTGTTTCATATTAAACACTTTCTACAACTTCATAAGTTAACGCAAACACGTGATTCCAAATTTTTGCATGTTATGCTCCTTGCCAAATACGTTTTCATGCTATGAGAATGGATACGTGTTGAAATGTTTCTATTAAGTTTAGAGACAATTTAGTTGTGCTTAATTTCCTTTTAATACAACAAATCATTTAGTTGGTTCAAATTTCGTTTAAAAATAATGTTTCACGCTAGATACTTATCGGTGTTCAAACAAGTACCAAAAGTAATTGGTATTTATTGAAGCAAATACAATTTATAAAAATATAATATCTTGCTCCACGCCACAATTTCGTAACAGGGATTCACACAGCATCCAATTATTATTCGTTTCTTAAAAGCATTAGGATACGCGCATTTTTAATCTGAATTCTTTTCAACCGACATTTTCAAGTATTAATTAAGCTTTAAGGTATAAATTCTCGTCGAAAATATGACTCAAGTTCAAATAATAAAATCTACTCGAAATACATGT
>JAQFXM010006239.1:0-13541 GCA_034693345.1 Entomobrya multifasciata | reverse complement strand
TGTTTTTGAGTTATCGTGCGAACGGACGGACAGACAGACACCGCGAACATTATTAATACTTGCTCAATCGCAAGTAACAAGTCAAATCATAGTCTTTTCTCTGCTTTTTTGTAATTCAGCAACTCTATCTTGACTGAATTTATACCATTCTGTTTTATTATTAACAAGATACTTTGGTGGTGTTCGAAAACGTTAGCGAACATGTTCGTATAAAGTTCCGATTATACTTATATACATACATATGTACTATTATGTACACATACATGCGCCAATTTAGGAATGACACTTACAAGAAAAGGGCAATTCACTCGGATAAATGGCGACATAATATACACATATGTTCTATCATAAACATATCACACTTACTTTATTTTTAGTGCTAAAAACCAGTAAAAATACATTATTAGCCGAGTCATAATCACCCTTTATTATAATTATCACTTCCATATAATACCTACACTACATTACATCCTCTGCCAGCCAAGACCGAATGTCATAATAATGTTGATTATCATCATTTGAGAGCCTACATAAAAAATTACACCAGCCCCGGAGAGTTCTGCTTCCTTGCCAAGACAAAACACTCGTTTTTTTGGCATCCAAAAAATGGTGACAATGTGTACATTTATATTTGCTTTTTGGTATACCACATACGTATATTATGGTATTCCTGTAGTTTTACCGTTTAATGGCCAATTTCTGAGTAACCAGCAGCCACATACTGAACTACCTCACACCATTTTTTACTTTGTATAGGATCATTCTCAGTCTTTCCGAATTTTTTATGAGCCGCCGACCATCATTGCATTGCTTTATTGTTCTCTTGCAAGCTATAAAATTCATCTTTTAGTTTTGGTAGAAACATTATACATGAAACAGAAAGTATCGTAACACGCTAAGTCACAACCTTGAAAATTCTAAAAATGTGGTAGATGAATGGGAAAAAATATTTTAATGCTTGCATAATGAAAGTTCACAAAGAGAAAAGTACCCCAATATGAAAATGAAAATTAATTAAATTCATTAACACTGCCAATACAGCATATCTTAAAATTCTTGTATAATTATATGTTGTAGTTGTTGTAGTACAACAATAAGGTAAAGAGTACAAATGTCTGGGTCATAGGAATGCTTTTAGAACAAGACCTGCTCAAGGAAAACTAAACACCACGTTCACTCCGTAAATAATCGAGAGCAGAAATATAATAATACGGATGGCCATTATGCCATAATCATGATCATGATGATGATGACAATCTAGTAATATGCGTTGCATGTAATTTAAAGAACTACTTTACTACGGTACGTCTAGTCTAGAAGCTTTCATGTGATCACACGTAGGAGAAAGACAAGCTAGTTATAACATAACTCTATACGATGCAGCGAGCTATGAAAATAAATAAAATAGATAAAAGAGAGAAATGGGCAAAGAAAATGAAATAAAAGAAAGTCAAAGGGCTGACGGGAGAGAAGCAGTGGAAATCAAATAGAGGCAATAAAGCATGATGAGATGAACAAGTATATAACAAAGCAGATAGCGAGGAAAAAAGTAGGCATATATTTCTAAGTATTTTTATAGTATTCAGCTATGAAAGGGTAAGAAGAAAACTTGATAAAAGGCGAAAGTGAAAACAGAAGAAAGGATGCACACAGGAGGATCTTAACTGCTGGGAAAAAGTAAGCATCCATATTGTTGCCGGGAATTTTTTATATGGTTTTTTGAGGTTCATGCACCTTTCGTTCGCTTTTATTTAAGAAAAAAGAACGGTGATGTAGAACTAATGTTACGTATTGTGTAAACTTTAGTTTTTAGATGGAAAATTAAGGCAAGGAAAGTGTTGCAATTTGAAATTCCGCAAGTAAAATTTTTGGTCTGAAGTAAACAAATATTTATGGTACTTAAAAATTCAGTTAAAGGTTTAAAATTAGGTTAAGTAGCCTGTAATATTGAATTCTTATATCGTTTATGAAACTTTGCATAAACAAAAATGCTTTCTATTCATATTAAATGTACTTTCACTTAATAAACTCCACATTAACTAATTATATGATTTGTATAAACTACGCAAATGAGTTTAAGAAATAGTATAAATAAATACATTTTTGGTATTGTTGTCGTATACAGCGTTGTCGTTGCTTTGCAATGAGTTGTATAAACATAGTGCATGCAGCGGCAAGCAGAAATATATTCAAACGATAATTATAAATAAAGAATGCAACAGGATAATAATATATAATATAAAAAATCGTAAATGTCTATGGGTTTTGGAACAACTTTCGATATCCTCAGGGAGCCATGAAACGGGCCAACAACGAAAAAATGTGATAATGACGACAGGAGAAAAAGAAGACAAAAAAGAAGTTGAAAGGTTTATTGGCCACTTGGGGTTCCTCTCTGTTATTCATGCATTCAGTCAAGCCAACAGTTTTTATTTCCTTAATCTAAATGAATATCGAGCAATATTGTTCTCTAATATGTCTATTTAGGTACAAAATGTAGCTCACCTTATGGTATTCTGTGTACTATGTATTAGCAGTACTATCTATTATGTATTTTTTCAACAAGGAAAATTGCATCAGCGAATGTACATAATGGAAAACTATTAGGAAAATTGTGTCTGGCTGAAATAAGTTTTGGGCTTAGATAAACGAGACAATCTCTTTTCTCTGTTGTACGACGAATTTCTCTTTGTATTTTTTCCTTATTTTCCTCGATGGTCTTTTGTTATCCAAATGGTGCTCTATGCCCATGCCGCTTTTGGCCAAGGTGAAAGTCACCTATATTCATGAACACTTCTTCTGAATAGATAACTTTGTTAATGCAGGTGATTAATGCGGGTATATTTACACACCATCTCAACTCTGTATACTCTCTGCAACAATATGCCAACGTTAGTAGATTTAGTATTTATTAAGATGTGTTACAACTAATAAAATGATGAAGCTACATCTTTTTATGTAATTTACTTACGTAATTTTATTAAGGAAAGCATAAAGATGTAATAATGTGTTTCTTGTTTGCTTAATGGCATTTTTATGTTTGAAAATGTTGTGCAACAAGAAATGTATATAGTCATTAAGCTGGCTTCTTGATACTTTTTGTTTCAATGCCATTATGTGTTCTTTTTTATGTTGTAAATCAGCTAATCTAAAAGTTTATATTGTTTTCTTCCGCGTTCAAAAGAGTTGAAAGCTATAAACTTGGTTTTTGTTTAAATCCTCGTTTTAATTTAAAATCAATGCCGAACCTTATGTTAGCATGCAATAAAAATTGAAAAAATAGTTTGCTTGTGTTGGAATGCTACCTGGCCAGGTAATCTACAGCCGTTTCATAATTTTATTCTGATGAATAAATGCGTACTTATGTATAAGAACGTTTCTAAAATAACTGCTATCGTATTTTTGATGTAACATATTACAAAATAGAACTGCCCGTCTTGCTCTTTCGTAATCAACAAGCATACATAACCTACATGGCTACATCTCTCCTGGAATATGCAACTTATTTGTGTTCGCAGAGGATCAATAAAGTAATTCCCCATGAGTTATTTAGGTAAAAATCCAATTTCTTTTCTGGTTCTTTGTTATGCAACCCGAGAAATTCAAGGTGGATTTTCCAAGAAAGATGAATTTTCTAAACTATAAGGATGAGGAAATAATTTTATACAAAAATATCTATGCATATATCAACAGTAACCGTATACAAAAAAATCTTCAAGAAAGTACTGTTCCCCAGCCTCCTAAGGTCAAATGTAAAGAATTACAGAGATATACATTTTTGTCGCTGTGTCTCTTTAATACAACTCCCAAGCCTAAGAGGATGACGAATGAACCAAGAGCTACCAACGACAAATGAGGTTCGTAGTCAGTCAGTAGTTGATTACCACTACTATAGGGAACTGTGCCATGTTGTTGATGTAGAGCTGCAGAGTGCAGATCACACAAAGTCACGTTTTATATTATTCTTGGGATTTGAATTTCATCTCTTCGAAGCCTTGAACTCCACACAAATGGGTAGGATACTTGGAGTAAAACAAATCACAAATCTAATGTATGACGATTTTTATTCTGTTTGTGATGATCAATATTATATACCTAAAGACGCGCATTCTTTTACAAGCATATTAAAAACAAAAAAAACCATGTCACAAAACAAATATTTGTCACATGAAAAACCTTTTGATTCATTCATGATGGTTTTTAAAAACATATAGTTTGAAAAGTATTTTGAATTTCAAACGAGGAAAATTTCTTTCTGTATTTCTTTCCCATTCACATATATTCTATTTCGTCGTGTAGAAGCAATTTTCTTTTTGTCTTCGTCCTCTTTTTAGCGAAGCGAAAACAAAAACTATGAATAGGTACTACCTATATTATATGCTTTCATTGTCCTGTTTCTGTGATTTATGTCAACAGCTAGTCATGCATGTACTTTTTCATATTTGTCACGTTTTTCATTAAGAACGAACCGAAAGAAAACTGTGATCGCTTTCCTTCATTTTACTCATCAGCTCTCTTTCCCTCGAACAGGCTCAATTATATTTTTCATTTAGCTGTGTTAACACCAAAACTATTACATTGCAGCATTAGCTTCATAAATTGAAATTTTACTATTTAAATAAATTCAATGAAATGTAATCCTTATTTACTAACAAATTGCTGTGGGATAATAATTTAACAGTGAATTTTGAATTCAATATTCTTTAGTGAATATTCTTATTGTGCTTTATTATTTATGACATATTAAAATTGAAATACATACAATGACGTAGGATGTGACACTTGGATATATTCCCAAAAAAACTTTCCTTCCATTTCCTTGAAGTCTCAGTCAAAAGCTTTATATGTAAAATAACGCAAACATTTTCACCATCAGTAAAAACTGTACTGGAATTTTATGACTTGCTTAAAAAATAAAAAGTGACATACATAAAAATCTCTGTATCTTGCAACATCATTTTATGCTATTTGTATTTAGGTTATAAAAGATACATGTATATACAAATTTGACAATATTTTGCACTCAAAAGTTGGAATGAAAGTATGAAATGTAGCTTCCTAGATGTCTTCTGGAAGTATCATTTGACTCAAATGGGATGGAAAATTATTTGTCTGTTTTGACGAAAGCAACGCTTTATTTCTCAACAACAAAAATATTTCTCCCAATATAGTAAATATTTCTTTCTGTGTGCTTGTTTTAAAAATAACAAAAGCCTTTCGTTCTTTATTACACGATGGTTAAATTAATAGGCCCTCCACGTGTAGCAAGTTATTTTGCAAAACAATATATAACAGTAATTGGGATGCTGTTTTTTGCGTTCTTACATTTTAACGTAAAACATTCACTTCAAAACAACAAAAATAAATTCAATTCAATTCGCAAATGTCTCTACAATGAATACTTTGTTTCGTTTTGCGATGGTCTAAAACACGATCTGGTGTTGTTCATTCACCAGTGCAATTTTTACTTCCAGGGAAAATGGCAATTAATGTGAGCAAATATTTCCCAGTATTATTGGTCATAAATAAATATATATAATGAGCACGTGTTTGGTTTTATATTAAGCATGCAATGGCAATAACAGAAACGTATTTCCAAAACAAGGAATAAAGTGAGGACAAGAGTACGGTGCATAATGAGAGGTACCGAAAATGTTTATATTTTTCATTATATCATCATGGTCGAAATGTCACCCTGACTTGGGGTTTCTCTCCATATATGTAGTCAAGTAGAAGTTTAAATTTCGCCTACGCATATTTATGTTATGCTATGAATGGTATTTTGTTACAAAAACATGTATCGTATCGAGCATTCAGGGAAATAGATATCTAGGTATCTTCAATCTTGTTAAGTATACTTACCTTAATGGCTCAAAAATTACTTTAACAAACAAGCTTATACAATACTGCTTTTTTTACTGTTCCTTTCTAATATTTGAATGATATCTAAAAAAAATACGCAGTTGAATTCAGATCCACACTTTTCTACGAACTCCATATTTCATGCTACCAAATGATTACATCTAGAAATAGAAATAATGAATGAAACTTATTTGTTTTTGTGTCTTGTACATTTTCATGTCACTTTTGCGTGCCTCTGTCGACCTCTTTCTCGGTTGTGCCTGATTGATGCCGTACACCATCCACTTTTCTCCACTCCATTCCTGCTTTGCAATCAACGAAACGTTCCGGAACTACAGTGGAGCTGTCTCTCCTAGTTTGGGGGATTCGCCTATGCATCGTCGTGAGGAAGGCACCCTCGGAGTTTAATGAGAGTAAATTTATTTCTCTCGCTATCTACAATGAATTCCTTCTGTCACTCTTTCTCAACATTTCCATGTAAGTTCCTATTTTATGTGATATTATTTTTGTTATTCTGTTTTATATTTTGTTTTGTACGTCGTTTCTCCTCATTATTGCCATCTTCCATCTTCTTGAGCCTTTATTTCATGGCTCATTATAAAAAGAACCTTGTTCCTCTCGCGTTTCATAAACTTGTCTAGACATAAAATTAATGGATAAGTATATCTTAATGATGTGTACTGTACATCCGCATAACTTTTTAAATTTATTTTTTTCAGCATGAAAGCTTGTTATTATCGTTTTGTATCATTACTGGGCTTTGTTTAAGATTATAGCCTCATCATAAAAAAAATAATGAATAATAATGCGTCATGCATACGATTTTTTGAAGTTAGAATCTTTCCCAACTTTTTCTTATTTTTTACAAATTTACCATTATTTGTACGCCATCTCAAGGCTCTCGACCAAATAATATCTCAATGCCTAAAGGTTTAGTTCGTTTGAATTAAATCTATTTCTGGCATAAAATAGTTGCAGTAAAGTGAAAGTAATATTCCAACATGCATGGCTTGTATACAAATACTACACTCTCATTATGATGACGACAAGTAAACGTGCACAACCATGCATAGATATTTGGAATCTAGTTTTTGGTAAAACAGCGCTTCATGTAACTTCAGACAGAACTTTTGTTGCCTTTGATGTTGATAGGTCATTGTTTGTCAAAGTGTATTTTAGGTACCTGCATCTATTAATTTTATCATATTATTAATTGATTTTACACTTTGTGCTGATAACGTCATTATTTAGGCATTTAAAGTGGTACCAAGTCTGAGAAGCTATTTCATGCATATAATTTAGTCAAATGCAGATGGATGTACTTATGCATATTCTTAATATTCGTTCGGGCATAATTTTTATTACTTTGTTAAATTATCACACTTCGCGTTTGCATCCAGTCAACCAAATCGAAATAATCAAAACTAAGGACTCAGCAAAAGTTCTTACTTAAAATTTGATGAATAATATACTCACGGTTAGTTAAGGAGAAAGCAGTGAAAGTATGATAACTAGAGTAAATAACCGTGTGTATATTTTTTTTTAAATTAATCCTACCCTTCCCATAAACTGGTAACTTTATTTGGTATACGCTCACCTTTTGGGCGTTTAAATTTTAACCATTAATCTTAATATGTAAACCAATTAGATGGACTTGTACTTTAGAAACTCATTTATCAAAACGTTCTATGTATGAACTTTTAGCTATCAAATATTTTTATCGTATGAAACAATTATTTTTTTATTTTCACTCTAAAGTTTTTCCTGTTTGTAGATTAAATCGAATGGTCACGTTCAATGATGTGTAAAATATGCGGTTTGTGACTTGGTGTCCACATTCCAAATCACACTTTAGTTTTTTGTGATAAAATATTTATGATGACATATTTTCTCAGACATGGTGGCCTTCATTTTTCATGAGCTATGCACTGGAGCAAGGTTAAAGAGAAGATTGGGTGAATAAAGTCTGTGTATAATAATGCATTCAAGAGCAACACCTCCACACGTGTACGTTAGTACGTTTACGTCTGAATCCGTAATGAAATTGAGTTTTCAGTAATACAAACGTTCACGCACACAGCAACCTGTTATCCAGTTATTTCATCCATATTTAACGATTGCTTTTCCATTTTTACTTTCAGGTTGTTTCTTCAGTCTCCAGCGAATCCAGATCTTCTGTATATTATCTTCTTCTGTCACGTTCAGCTCACAATGACGTTACTACTTTGTCTTATCTTTGGAAGTAAAGTAAGTGAAATCTTTACATTAAATATATTTTCAAGCTTGTATCTAAAAACTGTAATTGCTTTTCGAACTTCCGTTTCCGTAAAAATTAAATTTAAGCTTGTATCATCAACCTTCACGTTTATGTCCTCCGAGTTCTCTCTACATTTCATATATTCAATGCTATTCGTCTAGCTGCTGCATGTCAGGAATGAGCGAATGAGGCTTGCGTTTAAATGTAAAGCGTATTGGTTTATTAAAACGTTTTCTTGGAAGCTTGTGTAATATTGGAATATGGGAATGATAGTGTGTACCAGAGAAAGCCTTTTGAGACAGGGAAGAAAATGCTATGATAGACGCTACAACTGTGTACAGGAGTCTTGTATACAAAATTCTCCCAAAATTATGATCTATGATATCCGATTACGGTAGGATACCTGAATAAACCAGCTCAGGTATTCGTAATCCACTATGGCCTAATAGTTTCACAACATAATGTTTATTGTATGTTTTTCTTCCATTTTGCAAATGTGCATGTACATACTTTCAAATTTTAAACCCTGTTTACAAATGCGTTTACGGTCCCTGTTTTCGTAACATTATTGATTTGTATCCGATATTAGAGACACTTTTATTGTATGTCAGATACATTTTCCATAATCCGACCATTGTTGTATAAATTTACGGTCTTCGTAATAAAAGTTCCAAGCATAAATCGCTACAGCTTATATGGATTTTACTTTCGCGACAACGATTCAGAACAGATCCTATGATTTTTATTGCAAATTGCAGCATATATTGTGTCAGGGATTGATACGAAATAAAATATTATTACAGCTTCCCTGTATGTATGCCAATAAGAGACATTTTAACCAACAAACACCTTCAAAAGGTTCGTTTGGTTTTCATATGGAGGAGCTTCAGCCTTCCCGAAAATCACTTTAAGGCTTAAAATAAAGTCGATTTGGGGATGATAGAAAAGAGAAAGTGAAGCTGACACTGCATCTTCTACATATTGTAAATAGAGAAAGCGCGAAGCAGACGATAGATTTATTTACACTCATAAATCACTTTCAAAGAAAAGAGAGAAACCTTCGATGAATAAAAGAATGTCAATAGTTTTTTGTTTAACATGACAATATGTATAATGTGCGAGACGATTTGTAAGTGAGTATTAAAAAGTAGTAAATAAAGTTATTCACCATAATGAAAATGCGTGTCTAGATTGAGGTAAATCGTAAATATTAAACTAAATAGATACAATTACAATTTGATAATCTATACAAAATAAACCACACGAGCTAACCTGATGGGTACAATATTAAATAGGTACACATATGAGTGTATATAAAACAGAAACCCAAAAATGATGTCCTTAAGATTACGAAATACTATTAATTCGATATATTTGTCAAATCTGGGCAGCTTACTGCATACCTCGCAAAAACATCAATGATGAGATGATTGTAATATTCTTTATGAAATCCTAATTTTACTTTTTTCCTACATATTACTGAGTCGTTCATCTCAAAGAAACTTAGTTCGCTCAAAAAAATCTGAGAATTCTGCATGTGATGCTTTTAGCACTTTTTCAAACGAAGATTAATGAAGATTGGATTTCCTCCATACCAACTCTTCCGATTCTTATCAAAACTTAGTTAGTTTCATGGTTGTATGGGTGTTGATTATGGTATGGTGTATGGTGATTTGATATCTTTGTTTTTGTTCTGCGCAGTCCCCATACTTTTATGCTACTGTTTTTGTATTTCTAACTTTACGCTATTTAATGAAATCTGCCAAACTTTGTTTAATATGTAATGCTTATAATGACAGTCATCATCATCATCACCATCATTATATTATTTCTCTAACTGGTATTCTCTCGATTTCCTTTGATTTTCTACCAAGAATAGTTGAGATTACGCCTACGGTATAGCGCTGGTATTTAATAAGCACTTTTTTGAACCTGTGGTTAATAATGCATATTTCTTTCATCAGGTAGTCGTTCGGAACAAATTATCATCATCGCAATAAATATTATAATATTATAATCATTGCATGCCATGGTAGGACCTTATGTCAGGTTTTTCATACGAAATACTCCGATCATAACCAAAGTGCACATGCTGAATTCTGATTCTGACCCTTATTGCGCTCTTAACTTCAAAGCAGTGTACAAACATGGTTTGGAGCGAATTCTCAGAGAGCACTCTTCAGGAGCAGGAGTAGGAAAATCTGTCATCATTTTTCTTATACGTATGGTTTAGTTTGGTAGGAGTCGTTTGATGTTTAGCTGGAAAGCAATATGCATGTAGTTTTGTCATAAAATGTTTGAAGTTGCTTTTATGTAATAGGAAGTAATATGTGTTAAATTCCACCGAACTGATTTGACTCTTGTCTTGCCAGTGAGTGTAAATGTCGTACTATTCTGGTTAGTAGCATCATTAGCGAAATTTATTCGGGAAAAAGGTGCTTAAGTACATAATATTCATTAAATCTGAGAAAATGTAGACAAGTTGAGTATTTACTTTAGTCTGTCAAGAACAGGTAGTCCTTTGATATTTGTACATTTTTGTTTGCCCACTTAATACTAATATTATAATTTATGTATTTGTTTTCCTTTGGGATTTCTCCTGGAATTCTTGACAAGTAGGTCATTAACTCTACTGATTAAAGAACCCTGTAACGCCTATTCAAAACCATACTATGTACATATTATGAAATTCCGACTTACCTATACAAGAGCACTTGATTTTAAAAAATGGCGTTGTTTCGGTTGTCTCTAATAAAATATTAGCTTTTCTTGATCCAAGCTAACTTTGTATTTGATATGCTGTGAGTAATAGGTGGGCGTTACAATTAAATGAGCAAACTACTGGTTGGCTAAAATAATATTAAATCTATCAAGTGGACTCCATTTCAGCTCTTGATAAAGTAACGTGGTTGAAAAAGCTGCAGAGCAGTAAAAATAATGACTGAAGGGAGATGGCACGTCAACCTGCCTTTATAATATGTATTGCGTAGCAATATCCTTTAAAATATCTAATATCGTAGTATAATGATGAGCATCGTAGTAAGGCAATTAATCACACCTTCCGTTTTTGTATGTATCTAAGCTATATAAACAAGAACATAATCATGCTAATAATATAAATATGATCTTAAAGCACAGAAGAGTGAAAGAAGTTTCAACAAAAAATTGCTTATACTACTCATGGTATAATCAAAAGCCTAATTTGTATATAAACTGTATTTAGGCATTATACATATGTCATATTATTGGTACACCACCGAGAAACCAACATTTCCGTTTGTGGGAAAGCTTTCCTTCTGGCTATACCCTCATTTCTCATCTTTATTGTATCTACTTCCCTACTCGACACAAGTGTAAGCAGCGTGTGAAATCAAATAGTCACTTCGCTGTAAAGTTTCGTAGTAGCTTTATTCTACGGATGTGTGACGCTAGCTTCCGATCAATGAGTGTGTGCTAGAGAAAATGGGAGAAAGCAAAGACTTTTGGCAGTCCATTTTGGATGAGCTGGCTTGGTTTTGTTCGTTGTGGGCTAATTCTGACAGAAAATAAGTTGAGTTTGACATTCATCCATTTAATCATTCAAGATGCGAACCATAAATCATGACCCGAATACCCGTAAGAAATGGAAAGTTGGAACGTTACACGTAACAGCTTCTTGTGTGGGGTTAAACACAATGCATACATATAAACTTACGATGTGGTTCACGATTCCAGTCAAAACAACCAACTTAAGAAGGTTTGGGTGTTATGCATTATGCATGCAGAATAAGTACCTAAAAGTCCCCAGTATCCTATTTTAAACATATATATATTGCGTTGCGTGCTCGCCGGGAGCGGTTGCGTATTATTTGTTACTCGAAAAATCCTTGGAATATAGTCTGTTGAAAAACTGACATAAATCCAAAATAATGGAACATTCTATTAAATAAACTGCTAGCAAGCAGATGCAGAGAAGTAGCCCTTGAAATTATTTATTTCAATTCAATCATCAATTTAAGGCATCATCAATATATTACTCCACATGGCTTTTCGAACGGTTGGATGAATCTTCCGTTCCTCCTCCTCCCTAGAAAAGGAGCCATTTCGAACCGAACCAAAGTTTTTGAAGTTTCAAGAACATTTTTAGTTTTTTGTAATCAGTAATTTAGTATCCATCAAATGGCATCCCTGAAATATTTTTAAGGCATCAGGAATCCTAATGGTTGCATATAAAGGATACAGTGACAGTGGTGATTAATAAATCCAATTTTAGTATGAAAGACTAAAACCAAAATCATACAATTCGTGCAATGCAGATAATATCTTAGGGCACCATTAAATTTAATGAGTGTCCCTGGACATAGTGCTTGATTTTATTATCTGATTTTTAATACATTTCGTGGGAGTAATTCAGCAAACTCTTTCCAGTAATTCTACAGAAAAACCATGAATGAATGAGTTTAATAGTTTCGAATAGAAAAACAAGTGGTAATGAGCACCTGGCGATAATTTTAGCATAATTCCCATTTCGCATGTGTATATGTATGGTATGATGGTAAATCTGATGCACAGCGCACCATAGACATGTGCATTTGCGCATACCTGGACAGAACGCGACAACAATTTTTTGTTCCTATTAATTAAATCCGTATCTTTTTAATATCAGTGATGCATGAACTGATTAGCGCTGGATGAAAGCTTGGGATTACTAAATTAAAAAGAGGATTCTGGAGGTATTGGTGCGGGCTTATTTTAAATTACACAGAAATCCAGAGTTAGCGAATACTTAAAATATACAACATGTCTCATGGAGAAAGTAGGGGAGGGGAGACGTAATAAGCTGTTTTTGTCTAGTATAGTATTTTCTACATACATATTTATTGCTGTACTACTATGTTCATACTTCTTACTCATACATACATATATGTGTGTACGTAGTACATATACATGAAAGTCTAAAATGATTACCAAAGTAGGACAACAATTCCAGCATTGTGTATTGATAGAACTGATATTATGTGAAAATAACCAGGAAAATAATTAGAAGTAGCTTTCACACCATAAATAGTTATATAAACGCACCGAAATGAATACATTATGAATTCTCACATTTATTGAAAATCTGTATTTCTTGGGAAAATTTTGCGTAACAATCTGGCTAGACCTCAATTCGAGTATGAATTTCGACGGATCTGAAAATTTTAATATTGCAGAAATTGGGTTATGAGTGAGATGACGTACAAGTACTGTCTCTCATTTGATTGGAAGTTGAAAATTCTATTAATACCGATTTTAAAACAATACCTTGATTAAACAACCTGTTATGGTTGGTTTTTAGTTCATTTACTTGCTTTCACTCGATGTGATAGTTTTATGATGCCTTCACATATCAACTTGTACTCCAATTCTGGAGAAAAATTATTGACCTTTACGTTAATTTGTG
>JAQFXM010006238.1:0-13543 GCA_034693345.1 Entomobrya multifasciata | reverse complement strand
GGATGAGATGCGGAAGTGTGATAAATTTTAATTAGAATGTTTGATTTGGGGTATTGATTTGGAGATGGATTTGTGGTAAGTTTTTGGCGTGGTGAAATTAGTATTTTTGAGATGTGTGTTTGTCAAGTGCAGATATGAGTTTTTTGAGAAGTTTGGTGGGTTTAAGTTTTTGATGAAAGTTTTTATGTACAGGGTGGTAATGGTTTTTGAAATTTTAAAGAATTTTCAATCGTGGCAGTGAAAGTCAGTGGAAGTGGAGCCATGAGCATTCATTCTTCAAATTCTAGTTCATGTGATATTACATCGGTTGGTGCGGAAGAAGTATCTATTTCTAAAATTAATTCAATGCATTTCTTTGATATACAGCTAAAGACGCTCGGTTCCAACAAATTTCAATATGCCATGTTAATCTACTCAAAACTGTTCCCACGCTTTAAATCGCAAGTAACTAATCTACGAGATCTTTCCTCAACATAATGGACACATCAAAACATTTTGCTACCACCCTGTACAAATCTTGAACGTTGCTCATTAACTGAGATTCCGGGTGAAAGTTTAAAACCCAAAATAAGATACAAAAATACACACGTCTTTCCAACTAAATTGTATGCTAAGAACCAAAGCACAGATCACGAAGTCAACTAGACTCCAAAAATACGTCACACGCTCCACTACCCATGTTTTCCTCCAAAACATTCTGTTGTTGTTGATGTCTTTTCCTTCTCGTCTCCAACATGTTTTCACCGCTTGTTTTTCTCCCAATCTTGTTGACGGTTTTCACTAACGGGGTCGACATTGTTTTTCTTTGTTTGGGGGTAACGTGGTGTGTTGTCGGAGAATTGCTTTTTTTACCAATGCATGGGTCAGGACATGCACAAATAAAACCCCACGCTATATCTCCCAATTCTTCGTAAAATATTATGAAAACTAAAAAAAATCCTGATAAACACCTCGACAAGTAAACCCAATGATCTCGATCTTGTAAACAGTTCCGTTATAATACACCCACACGAAACACCACACATCAAAAATCTTGACAAAACATGTCATCCCAAAAACACATTCTGAACGGTAGAGCGGACGTGTTTATTTGTAATTTTCCGGTTGCTCGCCTTTTTCACGACACTCTCTGACATGATGTTAGGCTGGATAACAACACTGCGGTTTGGGTTGATCGGGTATGTGCTGAGGATGATTGACGGGTGATGGGGTGTTGGGGGGGATTGGGTGGTGGTCAGGGGTGTAGTGGGTTGTAATTATTACGGGGGACCGGGGAAAGTGCAATGCACTTTTTGAAATCTTGCACCGTATTATCAAGATTCTTTCCTCATGTAATTTCCCAGAAAGACTGTACGCTTATAATCCAGTGTACTGAATATTCACAAAAAAAATTGTCTTCCCAAAAAGCATCAAAATAATTTGCATTGCAAATCAGATCGACGAAGGGGAAATTCTTTTTTGTCTGCATTTTATCTCCCCTCTACACACTTACATAAACAACAGAGTGCATAGCTTACTTTGAAGTTTTTTTCAGAGATGTGTTCTCTGAACTCATCATCGTTGGGTGATTGTGTTGCTTTTTTCGGGAATGTACGCGAGAGAGTTTTATTTTTGGTTGATGAGTAGTGTGAGCGAATTACGTTTGGAATATATGGGGTTTTATCTGATCGTTTGTAATGGGATTGGTGTTGGAGGAATATAGTGAGGGTTTTGGGTGCGTGGAAATTTATGTTCTTTTGTTTAATTATGATCAAACGGGTTTTTTTAGAGTGAAAAAGTGTAATAACGAATGAGTGGGAAATGGATTACTTTATTGGGTGAAAATATTTTGGTTGGGGATGAGACGTTCAGGTTTAAATTTATTGTGAAGCAAATTACAGTTAAATTGTTGTTGACCACCGTCAGTCAGTGCAGAACAATGAGTATGTAAACTGGTTTAAAGCACTACCACACACGGAGGTGACTTTTTGTCGTTCCTTTTATGGGTGTAGAGTGTCGCGATTTTTTCTTTGTGACATGCTGGGATTATGGGCTATTCTTGTTTTTTTAGGAGCCGGTTGGGACAAAAGGGGTATCAATTTAGGTGGACCACGTGATATGGTGTACTAGTGGGTAAACGGCCCGATTGACGAACAATTGGTTAAGAAAGAGGACTTCCATTTTCAGACCCTTTTCGCAAAGTGAAAGATACCGTACGATTGTGTTCCTTTTATATGGATCATACGCGAATAAATTTGGGAAGAAAGTGTTTTTAAAACAGAGAGGAGGCAGGTTTTTGATGATGATGGGATGACAGGAGTGTGTTGAGGTTGCGAGATAATAAGTTAGTGATGTGGTGTGTAGCACGTCATTACGTGGTGGTGTGGGTATATCATATCACTGTGGTTGAGGAGAAAGTAGTGTTGATTTTGAAATTAGGTGGTTTTCGAATTTCAAATGGGGGTTTAGTTGCGTGTGGAGTTTGGATGGTCATTTGCGACGTTTTGGGGGATGGGATAATTGTTGTTGGAGTGATGGGGGTCAGGGGAAGAAACGTGCGGGGGAGTAGTCATTTATATTCAATGATTTTTTACGGAATATAGATAGGAACATTGCAGTTTAAAAGTTCCAATGATGAATAGAGAAACTTAAATTCTTCAATAAAAATCTTCTCGTTGTCTAATGACTAGTTTTAGAATCAAACCGTAAAAAATCATTCTTGAATTCCAACCTACATCAATCAACTGACATCTCAATCTCAGAACAAATGTCAAATAACGCACAATCCTACAACCATTTGTCAATACAATGCACTGCGACTTTCATGCCACCGGAAAGAATCCATTCCCAGCACACCGGAAGTTTTTTGCCGATTTTTACAATGGACAGTTGCGCTCAGTATTTTTAACCGGACTACTTGAGCGGGTGTGCTATGCACTCCAACTCATTATAATAAATTATCCATTTGTTTCGTTGCTTTTTTTGGTGTGTTTCCTGTGTGCACGTTGCTTGAGTTATTGTGTTCCATGGTGGGAAATGATGCGTTATTAAAAAATTGTATGGGAAATGATGTGAGAGAGGATTTTTTTTAGGTTTTCAACAGATCGGGTGCATTGTTGCAGGTTTGAGGACATCGTTAGGGGTTTAGTGTGTGGATGTTTGTGTTGGGGAGTTGGGTGAGTGGGTTTACAGGAGAAGATTTTTTTGAGATTGTTTGGGTTATCACGTGTTGTGGATCTGTTGTGATGGGGTTTTGTCATTTTTATGATAAGTGTAGGGTATTTTTAATATGTGGAGATTTTTGAGGTTGGGTCATCAATCTTGTTTTTTGGCAGGTTGTGATTTTTGGTGGGTTTAGTTTTAGTGCTGGTTTTCTGGTGCAGTAGATGTTACAATTTTAACTGTGAAATAACCTATTGTTTGGGGCACTCTGCTACAGATCCTGTGCTGCCTATTTTTATGTAATCCCAAGAACTAAGAGTTCCCCCCAAACATTTAACTTTCCCCAGCAATAAAACAACAAAATGAATAAAAAATTAAAACAAATAAACAAAAAGCATCCGAAAATAGACGACAATAAATACTTCAACTTGTTACCCAAAAATGGTAATCAGTCCCATTCGCGATAATTTAGAGATTGTTAAACTCGTCCGGGACGATTTTCTTCGAAACGATTCTCGCTTTTAGAAAATGAATGAACTGTTGAGCTCGTGAAAGTTTGCCTATTCACGCTAGAAGTCAAGAGCGCTTTTGTCTTTAGAGAAAGTAGAAGAACTAGGCGGAGTAGTCGTGTTGAGTATGACAAATTTATAGCTTAAACGACGTTTTAATTGAATCCAGTTGGTAATTTTACGTAATAAAAAGAGTTTTTCGGGGATGGGTTTTACGATTTATACTGATTTTATGGGGACAAGTTTTTTTGTGTGATGACTTTCTCTGGAGGAATGGATGGCGTGAAAATAATAGGTGGGATAGCTAGTTATTGTGTTAGAATTCTCCAGCAAATTCCATTTCGTATGAGTATCGTGTTTAGGGGAATTTTTTAAACCGGGGAAATGAGATTAAAAAAGTGGAGAATGCGATGAAAAGAGGGTTGGTGAAATTCATGGGTAATTATGTGACACGCGATAGCCTGGAGGGACATTTTTATTTTTTGGAGGTGATCAGGATAGTGAGTGTTGGATGGGTACTGAGTTTTGACCGCGTGTGTGAGTGATTATGGGATTTTTTTTAGTTTAGAAGGTTTTTTGGTAGGAAAGCATAGAAAATGATTTGAAACAAAGCTGTGCTAACACGAATTATTTATGCACCGTATCTGGATTAATGAGTATAGTTAAACAGGGATTTACCAATGTAAAATGAAGTTGTGTTTTGAATATTTTAATGAGTATGAGTACATCACAAAATCATCATTTCATGATTATGAATTCGAAAGAGATGCAATGATTATACATTTCCCTATGCACCCGAGCAAATACAAGCAGAAGAACTGCACCGACGAAAGCCCTCCACGTAAGAACTACCCATCTCCCACGGTAGAGTGCGTCCTCTCCAGCGTACAGAATGGATCGCCAAGTTTACCTCACACGTTTTTCATATGTCGTAACCTTACCTGGTATACTTTTCCAGGATACTCTACACTTTATCAGTCCAACTCCCAATTACAGAATTACTCATGAATACGATCGTTACTAATACAAAAAATAATTACGAAGAAACACAGCCAAATGACATAAGATCAAAAAGTAAATTCTGAATAAATGAAGAAAAAACACGATTATCATCACAAACATCAAAAGCACTTAATTTATTCCCATCACGTCCTCATTCCCATAGTTCTTCCTACTTTCCACCCGAGAAAGTGCTCCACACCAAAAAATAATCAAACACACCCGATTCAAAAAACCTAAATTAGCAAAAAAAAACACACAACCGTTATCCCTGCCAAACGCATACTACCCATCACACTCATACCAATCCAAAACCCCCGTCACTCTCAATCACCAAAAATTTCACACTCACACAATCTCTCATAACTTTCCTGACCACTGCACTTGTAAGACATTTCCACTAAACCATTTTCATAGGCTTCCTCTCCAGACAACCAACTCAAAAGTCCCCAGTCACACTCTCAAAAAGACCATTTAATCACACCGCTCCAGTTTTAAACAACGCACTCCTACGGCTTGGATTAATTCCCCAATCGACAGACTCAACTTGTCACCAAAAATCCATGTCCACCGTACTGTTAAATTACCAAGACACGGGGCACCACATCACTTGTGTAAACGCTCTGTCGTACAGTGTGAAAATATTAGCCACGCTTCGCTTACCTTTTTGACTGGCTTCTGGATTGGAAATATATGGGAAGGGGGCTTAAGCTCTGCTGTCATTGTTCGGTACAGAGTATTTCGTACCAGTTATTCTCACATCAACATGAACAGTAAGCAATCATAAAACGTCACTTAAAACCCAATGATTTAAATTGATTCATATTCACCCATCAATAACATTTTCGCAAAACTGCATAGAAGTAAGTGTAATAAACAATGTAAAAACCCATCCCAAAAAACACTACACTTTACGACAATCCAACTCCACAATTATTTGCACAAAGTTACACGTTGACAACTCCACATTTATTTATGAACTGATAAAACCACATCACTTTACCTCTCATGAATAACCACATAACGCTTGATCTCTCGCAAGTTTACGAGTCTACGCATCACATTTCTTTGTTGCCAAAAATGCTAGTGGTGGTGATAGCGTATTACTTTTATGTGCATTTTTTTGGCAGTATCATGCACAACAAAATTGTATGCTTCAGGTATAAAACAGCATAATGTATTCAGCACAAAATTTATACTCTCTTACAAAAACGGTCCCGGCAAAAAAACCGCCACACACGAGAGTACACACAAGTTCAACAGATTTGTTCATACGCTTCTCGCATTATTACTTCATCTTGGATATCACATCACTTGATGCGCTCTAAACCTGACCACTACGAATCCACCATTCCGCCTAAACCCAATCATTACTTAAGCATATCTCATACCCAAAGAAATATTACAGGTGTACTATTATATTTCGCCACTTAATTATATACATTACGTTTTAATACGCTTCTCTGCTCTAAATTACGTTGTTTTAGCCTGTGAGGGGAAATGAGCGGAGCTAGATCAACGAGAGTATTGGATGTTGTGTTTCTACCTGGTATTCATCATCATCAGACCGTACAGTTCTTTTTTTGACATATTGGGAAAATAAGTAAAAGCGTACGATAATGAAGACATATTGTACGAGATAAGATGTTCTTAAACGATTTCAGCGTACCGATATAAATTTTATGCTGTGCTTTAAGATATGTGTGTATACAAGAAACTTAATATTTTCTCAAGTTCATTTGCACTAAAAACTTTTGCATTTCTCACAAACATACACAAATACCCCCAACAAATGTCCAAAAACCCATATCACCCATTACCCTGACACAAGTAAATTATTCGCAAACTTATTATTACAATAACCAAAAAAACTACACACAACAGTCCAAAAAACCCAATCAAAGAGTAGGCGGACCCAGATCCTCCTCAACTCTCGTTTGTATGCAAATCAGGGAGCAATAAGAAGGTAAGGTTTTCCTTCCATTGATTTCCTCTATGCGCATGGGTTTTAATACATGATTCTCTCTCCCTCTTTTCACTCTGTACTTTTTTGTGTCTTTTCCCCCTTTTCCTTTAATCTTCGTGATGATGAGTCAGTAACGTATACAAAAATCAAAATAATTCTGGAAAAACAAGTTCATGGTGGAACCTACAAGCCTTGTTTTTCAACGCGAAATGTTGTATGCAAAAACATGGGAAATCCCTCAAAGTGCATCGAGCATAGTGTAAAGAGAAAGAGTTTTGTGACGACAGTATACAGTGTATACTTTTTTGTTTTCAGGAAGTAAAGTCTATAGGCTGCTGGCTGCTACTACAAGTTTGGTATGCAGGAATCTCGATGCTGCGACCGCCAACGACCCACATGAATATGTATACATTATGCATGTGCATATTATGTGCATACATTAACGGGGGATTCGGGGGGGACTACGTTACTGTTAAAATGGTCTTTATGCTTTCTTGGGAAAAGTGAATAGGTTTTTGGAAAGTTCTTGTTTGAGGAATATAGTGTTTTAACGTAATATTTTGTAACTAAAAATAGTTTTTAAAATGTGTCGTGTACATTTTATTTACGTATAATGCACACTCATTCAGACTCAGACTTAGACACACAGCTTTACACTCTGAAACTCTCCATTCATTCAATCCACACCAACCGTTTAAAAAAAAGAACCCAATCTGTAATGTACCCATAAAAAAGCAAACCCATCCATTGTCCCTTCTGCAACCCATCCCACCAGGAGTCCAGTCCAACAACCATCCGAACAATACAACAAATTGGCATTCTCACTTCTCCACGTTCTTTATGAATTAATCCATTCAACACTGTACACACCAAAACAAAAAAGTATATACGCTCAATACTACGATTAAACCAGTCATTTTTCACATGTCAGCGTGTGCTACGCGTCGTCATAAACCTCACAACGTTTCTACCAATAAATCCACACACAGATTCGCATTGTTTCTAATTACACAGCAAAAAAATTCCTCATTAAAATATCCTCCATCGTCAGCAGAAAAAGACCCTTGTAAAAAATCCTAACCTCCAAAATATGCAACCGCCGCATCAATCCCCCCTGACATCATAACCTCTCAAGAAAAAAAACCTGACCAAGCGGAAACATTCGTTACTAATCACAAGAGCCCTGGAAATAAAAACTCCCGTAGGCCCACAGCACTCAACCTCTCGTCTCATTCACTCGCCCTGAAGCACAAAAAAACCGTCGTTCCTTCCATATCGTTACGTACACAAGAACCAAGTCAAGCACGTTCTTTCACCTTTCCTCTCTATCAACCCACTCATCTTTCTCCTGCTCATTATCCACACAACAGTAGAAAAAAGAGATCTCAAGTACACTCTCTTCTATCTCATTAGTCTTCAATGATACTAAAAATGAAAGAACACTCATATTTACAAAACATTTCCGCTTTACTTACCACGATGATACTTAAAAATTTGTTAACCAAGCACGCAAATTCACGTCACACACGAACACTAGCATTTTACTCCACTGAACCTGAAATCAGTCAACAAGTCCAGCTCTATTGTCTCAAGTGTAAAACCTGAACAATAGTCACCCAAGCGTACACATAACTCACGATAAAATTAACGTACATAATATCAAAACACGACCCTTCCCCAAATTAATACATCTCAAATCATTTTTCATTGCAAAAGTCGCGTATACAAAGTACATTTACAAAGCAACTTATTTTCGCACTCTCCCCACAAAATCCCTACAAAAAAAGCTAGAAAAATTTGTCATCTGTTTAAATCCAAAGTCTGGGGTATCCGCCCATCCATTAACCGTCTCGGTCAAAAAGAATATCACATACATCGTACGTGTTGGTGTTGGTACGTTCCACAAACTCCATTACAACCACCATACTTACCCATTTACGAAAATTTAAAAAAATCTGTTCAACGAACCCAGGACAAAAGAGAAAAAAGTTGAGCAGATGTGTGACTATTCTCACTACGATATCACAAAAACCTCATCATACAGTTTGTCCCCATCAGATCATCACTTGGGTACATTACAAACAGCAATATTTACAAAATACGCGTACAAATCAACTCTCAATGCACTCTGCACGTAACAACAAATTGTACAAATTCATACACTTTAATTACCTTTTTTACACTTCACGCGGATAAAAATGCGAACACATTTTGATATCCAGATTGTCCATTACGCTCACACACAGAAACCTTTTTCTCTTCCTAAACACCGCAAAGAGAATCGCATCCCAACACCCTCACTACAATGAACCCCGAAAAAAAGCGGTTTTACACGCACCGCAAATTGGATTATAAAATTCAATACAAAATATCGAACGTAAAATTCCAAATGTTAAAAATATCCAGTAACTCCCCCTCATCCCCCCACCTCTAACAAAATTAAAAACTCCACAGATGACGAAAACTCAAATTTCCTCCACATTAAAAAGGGAGTACCCCAAAAATGACATCAGGTTGTCAAACTCCATTAGTATGAAGACAGGACCGAACAATACCCCTTTCAATTTTAATCGTACTACATCCCAAAGAGCATTATAAAAAATTTCAAAAAAATCCCCATCAACTTAACTTCCCAAAAAATCGAAAATTTTCCAAAACCCGAAATCCCATAACCGTCACTACTCCACTAATAAACCACAAGACGAGAACCCCATTTTACCCTTGCCTCAATCAACGTATTATTACAAAATGAAGACAGTAAATTTGATGCGTGCATGCATTCCTCTACCAAAGCATCGCACACACATCACCAAAAACCCAAAAACATCCCATTCCCGTTACCCCACCAAAAAACCTTCTAGATTTAATATTATATGCATAAAATCGACGAAAATAACTCGCATTATTTTATAGGATGTGCATAGATGCGAACCAATTCACCACAAAATCCAATAAGTGTCCCCCTCATCTTCTATTTTGTCATTTACTCCACCACGTAGTCATGTTCGTAACTTCATCATCTTGCACTCGCATGCTGCTGTTGCCTAATGTTGATGATGATCATGACGTGATGTCATGACGATTTACAACACTGGCTACTTCCAACCGTTTTACACTCGTTCAATTACAGAGCAAAAAAATAGTTAAAAAATAAAGACGCCAAGTATAAAAGGTAGAGCTCCCATTGTTTCACCCATCCCTGTCAAAAGAAACTAGCACGTTTGTTAATCTAATTCCACTTGTCAGTTCCCCTGTAACGTCAGCAACGCAAAAAACCTCTGTTAACTAACACTATCCTCCATCGACACGCCAACATGAAACCAACAAAAAAGGGTTATGAAAGTGAAATGACGACAGCCTTTCCAACTCGTTATGGTGTTGATGAAGAAGAGACAGATGATAGTGTATTAGAGCATCCCGTGTTTTTGCTCTTTGGCTTTATAGCTTTCCCCCATCCATTTCCCCTTGAACAACGCAACACAATCTTTTCTCCTCTACTCGCCTGTCGGCTGTCTAAGTTGAAAGCCCCTGAGGGAGAGTACCCTGTCAAAATCCCGTTTCTTTAAAGTGAAAAATTTCCAGGTCACACTCACACTACACCATAATCCTTTCCTTCACAATAGAGAAAGTAGCAGGATCGGAAAACATTCATCGTATTTGTAGCATCCTTACACGTGTACTCTAAACATAACAAAACGGTTCCCAACTTTTCTACCCGTAAAATCCATAAAAAAAGTACATGCGTATCATCGTAAAATAAATATTAGAGGAACGAAAAACTTTTGCCTTTTGAAATGTCGCTGTCTAGTAAGTTGTCGTGACCTCTTTGAATAATATGTGTGCTGAGAAAACGCATCTCATATGCATGCATAAGTAAGCTACTGCATTTCCGTGGGAGGATCAAGAAAAAAAGTTGTACAGAGTTAGTTTTCACTGATGAATACGTACACTAAAATAACGACAATAAAAATTACCGATTTTACTCCAATTTTCCAAAATAACTTTCCAAAAACATATCTACACATCGCTGTGTACACACTTATAAATATGCATGTAAAAAACCCCCCACACACCAGAATGCATTCCCATTTTACATACGAAGACTGAAGCCACAGAGAAAACCGACGACAAGGCCGAAAGAGACAGAACCATCTTCAAAGAACATTTTCAAGAGACAACGAGAGAGTTTCGCCCTTTTTCCCCCTCACGAAAAACAGTCAAGTAAGCAAGTTCCATACCGCATCACCAACTTCTCTAGCCCTTTTTTCTCTCCATGCATATTCACAAAAGAAAACGAAAAAACCTTTTTCTTCATCACGGTTATAAGACTATAAAATCCGAATCCCAGAAGATATCAAAACGAATGAGTTTTGTGTACTACGACTGCACGATCGATACGTACGTATGCAAATGAGGTAGACGGGAGTAGAATGGGTAGAGATGCGACAACATTCGAGAGAGAGAGAATGTCAGCAAGATAGAAACCTGGAGAAATGGGTATAACAAATAACGTGATATGATATGAAAATTAATAATTTTACATTTAATTAACATTCGTTTTTAATTGTAAGAATCTAACGTGAGAAACACACGATTACGCACCTCGTAATAATTTTACAGGATAAACCACTTTGAGAATTAAGGGAGACGTATCAAGATCAGGATTTCAAATTGCAAAAAAATGCACAGTAGCTACGGAATCATGTAAGATTAGTGTAGATATGATCGTGATGCTTTCATATCAATTACACAGGTTGGTGTATTTTTTCTAGATCAAGATTGAATTCAAGACTCACGAAAAACAGATTTCTTATCCTCCCGTACACACCCAACCAAATAACCAGTCGCAAATTATATTTTTAGATAAGAGGAGAAAGAAAAATCGGTAGCAAAACAAACGTGTCATGATATTTCTAGTTTTATAATCGTGGTGGGACTGCTCCTTCCCTCATCTCGTCTCAATTAAGCCACCTGTCTTCGCTCTGCATTGTAAACCTGATATGCAACGTATCTCCCACACAAATAATAAGAGAGTCACATAATCAAATACAAGAAGGCGTCCATCCACCCTCTATCTTGTTCACCACTCCAGCCCTCAACACACACACTCGCTAATCTCGAGAAATAATCAGCAAGAAAAAAAGCAAACTGGTTGTAATGAAAAGATTTATGTGGCAGTTTCCGGGATGGTGAGCAGAAATATTTTGAGCTAGTAAATGGGTATATAAAAGTGTGTGGTTGTCTTATTCGCGCTAATTGCTTGAGGATAGGAGAAATTGATGGTATTATGGACAGATTATAGATTATGCACAGGTTTATTACAAAGTTATTTTGCAAAAAAGAGCAGTTTAGTGTAGTCGTAATTTTTATTAGCGAAATTATGCATTCACTCGGGTGCAACGGCAGTGCACTGTTCACCGCACAGCAAGTTGAGTTGAGTTTAACAACTATAACAACAAAACTTCACAATTGGCGAGCAAACAATTTTTGAAAACCCTATCGACTAGTGTTTGAAACATAATAGCATAGCAAAACTCAATTGTACGTACACCCCGAGGCCACGAAAAACAAAATAATGGGATCACTAGCGAAATTTGACGTTTTGATTGCGAAAGGAAATGGTAAGGAAAAATTGTGAGACTTTAATATGCACACTCATTTACACGAAACAAAAACAAAATTCCAGTGTACTTTTACTCCACACGTCAGTTATTCATTGCACTACCGTACGTGTGCACACACATAATCATTAATTATACAAAATCATATTAATTACCGGCTGTACGTTATCAGCAAAAGGTTTCAGGATTTTTTATAATGGGATTTATGCTATTTTTTGCGAAATGTAGACATACATGCCTGGAAGGGTTGATTAAAAACAATAGTTTAATCGAAGCAACTTTTGCTCATGTTCATGATAAAAATAGTTTTTTTTAACTTTTCAATTTATCAGACGATCAGGGAGAATGTATTCACATTACAAAGAGGATACGATACATCCGAGTAACATATCTCACAGCATACCCGGGTAGTACACAAGCTTATTTATCAACGACTGATATCCCAAACAAAAGAAACAAAGTCAACACTACAACATTTATGTATTTTAGTTCCCCTTTATTAGGTCCGGACAACAGGATTCTCAGTCAGGAAGTTAGGGAGAGAACCGAGAACCCGGGATGATCGAACAATGGGTATACACACGCGTCATTCTTATTCCAACTTGCCATGGGTTTTGCCATTGATATAATGTTCAGTTTTGACCCACAACAGGAATCATTAAAAAAGCGATCATACGCATACGTAATAAAAATACAAGCCTTATACGCACGCTTCATATTGACTTGTGTTTTGCATCAATATTTTAGTAACATCATGATGATGTGTACGTATTTTCCCCTAAAAACACACTTTCTACTGATGGGTTTTTATTCTCGTACAAGTTGAAATAAATATGACAGAGGTTTTCTAATGATCCCACGAGGATTTTTTTTCGGGGAAAGTTGTGTGCATGATGCAGTTTTTTTTGGCACTTTGGTGGGTCTAGCGTCACTAGACCGACCGACACTTTACATAAACGACAGAAAGCCGAAACTTTAAGAAAGAACGACACTTAACATAATAAAAAACGAAATTTGGCCGAAAATGAATTTTATGCATATTATCTCAAAAAAGAACATGAAACACTTCTGCACTTTAGCAAGATTCATTTCATAGTTCATTTAGCTTTGAGAACTCAAGTCTGCACCATGGATTCCCAAACTGAAAACCAGTCTATACGATTTATTGACAGTTTAAAAGAAGGACATAAGGTTCTGGTTCGTGATAGTTTTAAATACCAAGTAAATTCGAAGAAAAAGAACGCAACTTATTTTTATTGTGATCATCGTAGAATAGGTTGCAAAGCTAAGATTACTTTGTATGATTT
>JAQFXM010006237.1:0-13544 GCA_034693345.1 Entomobrya multifasciata | reverse complement strand
CATCCAAGCAGGGACCCATATGTCTCGATTGGTGAAATCAGATTTTGAAAATCTTGATTGGTTTTTGAGTTATCGTGCCAACAGACAGACGGACAGACACCAGACCATCCTGTATAACTTGCGAAAGTCGCAAGTTAATAACTTGAAAAGATGTACGAAAGATGAAGAATAAGACCAGTTGTAATTTTCTAGTAAACGATTTGCCAAGATGAAATATTTCTACCAACCGGTTCGATTGAAAAATAAATCGGCTTCTATGAATCAAACGGTAGCAGAAAGTAGCAATTATTGATAGCGCTATTAGGACAAAATGATGATTGATGGATAAATTGATTTCAAAGTAAACTGGAGAATCGAAGAATGAATGATTCAAGTTAAGTAATTGTTATTTTTATATGCTGTATGAAATAAAGAATAAAACAACGTTCGAATGTATTTTCGATAAAATTATTTTATTTTTTGTAATTTTTTTCTGCGATACGTGATACAATATAAATTGTACAAGATATTTTGTTTGAAACACTAAAGCAATGGTTTTTAGTAACCTAATATTATAAACATAGTGCGCATTGTTTACAAAATCAATTATACATTATTAAGACTTACATACTTACATTTAACTTGTAATGCTACTTACTTTTAAACTATAATATTTATTTTATGGTTTGTAAATTTAGGTACGGCACAGCAGGACAATTCATGAAAAGCGTCCGAATGGTATAATTAGATCTATGAACTTAAAAACTAAATTTTTCATATATATTTTTTCGATTATATATATCTTTCATTTGTCATCGTTTGTTTTTTTGTACATAGTTCCTTGAGAGTGTGACAGTGTATTAATGACATCGCAAATATGAATTCCCTGAAGTGGACATACATTGATAAAAATATGTGTAGTGTGTAGTAGTCTGCGACAATGCATGCTTGCATCAAATTATATTGTGATGTGTTGGTGTGTTCAGTTCAGATGTGTGTGATGCAATATTAAAAAATGGCAGAGTAGATCAATAACAAGAGTAATGATGATTACTAGTTTCAAACCAAGTGACAAGGCTTTTTATATAAGGCATTTGCGTAAATTTATACATAAATTTTTAACAATGTAATTACATAGAAAAATACATTGGTACAATAATATAAAACTGTAATATATAAGCTAACTATCTTATTATTTCATTAGCTTCAATTTTCTTTGAGATGATGGCACAATATCGTTGAACGTGTGTGTTGTGTCATTGTGAGACTATAAACTAAACTAAGAACTAATATATATTTCATGATCTAATATATATGATCTGTACAATATAAAATTTACAAAAAATCTGTTTACAGCTTATAGCATAGTGTAAATAATCTCTGTGAAAAATGAGACAAGACTTGTTTAAGGCATTTGCGTTTCAATATATACGCTAAGCTACTTTTTATATATGTGCAATGTAAAAAGTTAATGGTTTACATTTTATAATTTTGTAAAGAGTAGATATACATTAAACGAGTTAAAGTGAACACTATAAATTTTTGGGCGGCGACCACTAAAGTGACAGTAATGATGAGTTTTGGTAAATAAAAAGAGATTTGCCCATGTAATAATTTAACCTAACAGCTTATTAATAGTGTGCTCGATTAGTTCATTAGGAGAGGCTGGTCCGCAATGGCTTGATGCAACTGATGAGGAGCCACCACATCCACTGTCTTCGTGCTTTACCAATAAGGACATGCGAGAGAAAGTCTTGGAGCAGCACTTGCATGAATACTTCTTTACCTCAGAATGGGTTTGCAAGTGGGCGCGGAGGTTGGATCGGTCAGCAAATGCGCGGTTGCAGTGTTGACAAGAGAATGGCTTTTCACCCGTGTGTGTTCTGATGTGTCCCTGGAGGAGCCATGGTCGGGAGAATGCCTTTCCGCAAAGGTTGCACTTGCATGGTAAAGTGTGTGTGCGGATGTGCATCTTGAGAGCACCCAGAGAGACATAAACTTTCTCGCAAAACTTGCAAATGAACTGCTTCTTGTTCTGACTGGCACAGTGGAACTGGATGTGCTTGGAGAGACCGGAAAAGGTGGAGTATGACTTGTTACAGTCAGGACACTGGTAGCGCACACTCCCATTCACGTTGATTGGCGTGATTTGGGAAAGCTGTGGTGGTGGTGCGACGGGTTGCTGATTTTGGCTGTTTGATGAAGATGAGGAAACAGAACTGTGACTGATTACAGTGTCGCGGCTTTCGGTAGATTGGTGAGAGTGTGGTGGTGATGGATAGCAGTGTCTCTCGTGCTTGATGACAACTTTGGATGATGGCTGTTCATGATGGTAATGATGGTGTTGGTGTGCAGCAACGGGGGTGATGATTTCGTCATAATATTTGGTGGTTTGCTCATTGTGGTGAATATGACTAAATGGACGAGAGCCACGGTGAGCTTCTTCAATTTTAATCACTGGATAAGCAGGCTCAACACTTAGGGGTGGTGACACATGGGGTGGAGAGCCGGAAACATCACGAGGGCTGTATGGGGCAAAGTGAGATGGGGATGTAGAGTGAAACTGAGGGATAACAACAGAGGAGCGAGATGATGAATAGTGAGATGTTGATGAAACAGGGGAGAACTCCAAGTAAGATGAAGAACGTTGTCCTGCTGCTGTTGAGTAATTATGGTGAGATGGAACAGAAGCAAGAGATGCAGGTATTTTGGCCCAGGCGGCAGGCGGATTGAGACTAATTGGTTCCAGTGGTCCTCCACCTGACACTGGTTTCAAGGGTTGAGGTACAGCAAGGTAGCTTGGAGAGAACTGAGAAGGACGAGGTTGCTGGTGAGCGTGATGTGGAGGACTTGGCATTCCATAAAAACCCCCAGAGTAATTATTGTAGAGAGGAGAGATTGGTGAAGATGGTGGAGAAGAAGATGTGACACTACCGCCACGGCCAGCAACCAAAGAAATTGGTGGTGGAGACATAGATGATGATGAAGAAGCAGACGAAATGCTTTCTTGCTTCAACTTAAGATCTGCTGGCTTGGTAGAGAGATTTTCAGGCTCAGAGCAGTCCATAACTGATTGTGGAGAAGGCATTCCTATTTTCAAAAAAAGGAAAAAAGAGAAATATTTAGTAAAATTGTTTTAAAAAGTAAACCATTTTCACGATCACCACTTTTAGAACCCTTCCTAAAAATATTTTAGCTTAATTATTTTTTCAAGAATTCCAAATATTTACCTTTGTAAGAAATGTCCGAATCCGAATCGTCCACTGCGTCATACTTGATGGGTCGCTTTTTAAGCGGGCAATGGCTGTAATTAGCCGAAGCTCTTTTCAACGATGTCACTGAATGTGGCATTTTGATTTTTTTTTCACTTTCACAAGAAAATATATTTCTTCAAGAAATTATTTTTTCAACTTGTACAAAAAAGTACAAAAACTGTTTGTTATGTTGTAATAAAACTCAAGGTTTACAAAAGCTCAAAATGTGAAATCTCACTTTGAACTCAATGTAATAAAAATGTTTCTTCTTTCACAACACTCGAAAGAGAAGAGATGCTTGCTCAACGAAAGCAAGGGCACAACTGTGGTAAGCGAAGGCCGCGTTTCTGTCTTTATACCAAAAAGTTTCCTTTTTAGCTCGATTGAGAGAGAAATGGGTATAATGTATGTATGTAATGTGTTAACTGTGTTACGTTACGATTTTTACTTCTTTTTTTCTCAAATGAGATGTATGAGTAAATAGTTTAAGAGCGCAAAGGAGCTTTCTGAGAAGGTTCCTTCCAACGTGCGAGCTGGGCACAAACTGAGCTTCCAGCTTTGGGTCCCACCGCTTTTCTACCAGCGAGCTGGTCCACTGTCTACATTAAGAGGACAGGAGCAGGAGCAGATGAGCAAGTTAAAGTACATGGCACGCACATCAAGATGAAAAAAATGAAGCACCAACCCCAACTAAACCACCGTGTCTTTCTTGTCTACCTGGCAGTAGTAGTGGTGGTTTGGTTAGGTTTTAGTGTGGTGCATTGCATTACGATAAACAACAAAAGAGATGTATTCAGTAAGTAAGTTAGAGAGAGAGAAACGCAATCAGGGGGAGAATGAGAAGCTGTAAATGTCCATATGCCTGTTTTCCCTTTAGATGATGCCATGCACAGATGTGCGTACAGAGATCATGTTATCCTCATCTCTTTCTTCTTGTTATGTATGGAGCCCATGGAGAGTAGTACCTTTAACACGTATTTTTTTCCTATTTGAATTCGGATTTTTTTTGGGATCTCTTCACCTTTTCATGCTTTTACTATTGTGTTGATGATTTTTATACTATTTTATTCTGGTGATCTTGATGCCCTTCTTGTTAATATGGAATATGAGATGAAGATGAAGAAATTGTAAGGTATGAACATACGAGGACGAGAGGGTACTGCAATGCAACAAGCATGGAAAGTGAGTACTTGATCTTTTTTTCCTGTTGATCCTTTAGCCTTAGCCTGCTGCTCGCTGACCAAAAGAAGAAGCATTGGAGCAAGATGCAAGATGTCATATTGCTTTATGCCTTTGGTGAACAATGTAATAATAATAAAAGAAATCATAAGAGAAAAAAAGAAGAAAAGGATCATGGCATAGGAATAATGTTGATGGAATGGAATCGAATTCAATGAAAATGTACATCTGCAGCTTGGAAGAATCAGGAGAGCGGCTTCTGTGTAAATATCAGCCACTGTAATTGTACTGGCTTGCTGGAGGGCCATAATATATAATGATGATGATGACGATGATAAGGGCATCTATTTTTCCACAACTTACATAAAAACTATGTAAATGTATTAGAAATGGGTACTTGGTTTTGGGGCGCACTTATCATTGCAAGTTATACTGTGCCAACTGCCAGGCCAAAAAAACCAGTGTATTTTGAATATAAGACAATTCTTTCCTGGGCCAACAATCTGGACCAAGGATGATGCTGTTGCTGTTGAATTGAAATGATACAATTTACTTGAGTACAACAAGGAATGAGCGCGTGCGACTTGCCACCTTGAAGATAGCTTTATGATTCATGATAGTTACAAGGAAAATCAACAAGTTGCACATGCCGATGCAGATTTTATTTAAAATAATTGTCAGTGGTTTAAATTTTTAAAGGTAAAAATTATACTTGAAATACAATCCCATTTAAAGGGAACTACCAAAAATATGAATTCATATAAATGCTACTCGTTTTCGCAGGCCTGTATATTAATGTGGATAAAAATGCCCCAAGTTTGATTCAAAGATTTGTTAAAACAATTGTTGTTGTTCCTCAAATACTATTTTTTTTAAATACTAAATTTCATTTCTCGTAAGATAACGAATGGATTCTCATAACTCATGAATAAGATGAAAGGTTTCAATTTGGGTAAGTCGGAGTACGAGACTTGTTCTATTTAATTCGATATGTTATGTCTATAAAAATATACAAGCATACATATTACAACATTTACAGCCTCATCCCATACCCACCACATCCTTCTTCGCATAAAACGTGAATGCAAAGTGAAAATATTAAGTGAAATGATTTTTTAAATCAGGTCTCAATTTTTAATACTCCTACAATATATTTAAGTACAGGTAAAAATTGAAATTCAAAAACAAAGTTCCAAAATAAAACTTGAATTCTTGAACAATTGAGTTTACTGCGTAGTATTTTAAAACAAACATAAATACATAATAAATATGTTATTGTGAAATAAGGCGATATCCTTGGTTTGTTACAGAACAATAAATGAATATATTTCGACTTTTCGAGTATAAAAAGAACATTTTTTGAAATTCGGTGACCTTCATCTTAATGTTACTTATTTTTATGATTGACACTTCGTCAGGTTGCACAATTTCGTATTCAGTCTTTTTCAACGTGATAACGTTTATATGTATGTAGTACACTTTTAGCTGACTATACCTGCTATAAGGGAAAAACTGAGAAAAATATTTTTGCATCAGGTTTCTATATTAAGCCTTGTGACTCATATTATATTCATCATCCATATACATGAATATGAGTGTACTCACGATTTGTTTTTGGGTACATGTTAGGCTTCTTTTTCGAAAAAATAGGGAAAACGAATACACAAAACAATGATAATGATAAATTATACATGTATACTTAGAAAAGGGACTAATGAAAAATGTATTTTGGTATTGCAGCAACCAAAGCTGCATAATGGCATAATATTCTTCTATGTTCTTCAGCATACCAATACAGAACAACAGATACCGCAATCCAGCGTATTAATCAATAATTAGATGTTGTTATTTTAATTTTTTGCAATTATTATACACTTTGAATGCTGTAATTTCAGAGAATTGCAACATTCGGTTATAATTTTTCAAAACATGTACCAAGACTTTTTTTAAACCTTCATCTCTTGACTTTTGAAAGTGACCTATTCAGAATGTCTGCAATCTGAAAAAATGTATTTACTGTTTTCTGATCATGCTGTTTACTTAGTTGCGTCGGGGGTTAAGTAAATTACGTTGTATTTACAAGTAATATGCTAATTTACCTCAATCTATGATTTTTAGAAGACTTAAGCAAATGCATTGTGAAAGGGATTTCTTGGAAATGTATCCAGTTGGATATCTGATTACTTTAGTTTAAGTCAACACAAACGCAATCAGATATAAAATGGCATAAAAAATGGAATCTTTCGTCACAAAATTGTTTACGAAAGAGTTCAGGTCGAATTCCTCTTTCTACATTTTCGCGGATTCCGATTTACGATCGGAAGAAATTTTTACTTTGATTACATAAGTAAAAGGTGACCATACCATCATGCAAGTAGTACATGATTTGATTTGCCCGGAATACATTTTAGCGCAGATTCCCTGTAATATTATGCTTTTTGAAAATTGCTCAATTGCCTATTACAAAATATGTACATGTTTTGATTTTTAGTTTAAAAACGAACGAAAATTTCTTATTCGGTGAATAATATTGGTGCGGTGGTACCTTGCCTCCCTCAGGTAATTTAAATAAGTTCTTTGGCTACTTAAATTTTAAAAATTCCAGAATACACGCTAAGTATCATGACGGTCGTACCTACTGCATATATGCCGTTTTAAAATTACAAATTATTTCTGGATAAAAACTGTTTTGTAGCTCAGTTTAAGCAATCAAACAGCCTTATCAATTTGAAGCCTTGAGAAATAATTTAACCTTTCTCGCAACTTTTCAACTTTCATTTCATTGTACGAAATGCATAATATTAGTTTGTGGTTTTTATCGAGAAAAAATTTGTTTAGAATATTGTGACCTTCATTCGAATGTCCTTTCAGTTGTCATTTCGTTAGGTATCACTATCATATATAAAAATATATCAGTTATTGCAACGTGCATACCACAATTTTTTGTTGATCACGCCTTCACTACCTGTGAAAAACGATCCTTGTCTTGTCAACTAACAAGACACCATAAATTTTTTAATAAAAACCAGAAATCCTGCTCATCCATGTCACATTTTGTTTGTATTTACCCTGAAATTGAATATTGCATAGGGAATTAATTATGTATTTATACAATTACATGCTAATTTTAGCATGCGTTTTCCATTTCTTGCAACATTGTTTTACACTTTGAGGCATCTTCTGGAAATTTTACCTGTGAATCTCCAGCATCATGGCTTCAACTCTCAGAAAATTACAACACGTGCTCATAACATAACACATTATCAACATTAAACATGTGCCAAGATCTAAAACTGCATAATTTTTAGTTGAATTTGAAAGTTACCTTCAGAAAATAGCCAACTTCCAGCTTTTGTAATAATTGTTATGATTGATTGGTTACTAAATTTAAATATTTGGCGTCGCCAGTTTTAGCTCAACCACTACGCATCGTGTGTAGATTTCATTTCATGCTAATTCCATCTTGAGAACATGATTTCCAACCTAGTTTTCCCAGAATTTTGAACGGATATATTTGGCATGATGAAAACTTCTCCAGATGGCTCGAATCATAGTCTTTACTTCATGTTTACTCAATCCATTTATAATCTTATGTCAAATTGTTTCAAACTAGGCGTTTCATCATATTTTTTCCAGAAAAAGTATTTTGAAACTTGCTCTTATATATAACTTGTCCATTATTTGTAATCCAGGCGGTGGTGACGGGTGTGGGTATGGCGTACGACACATGACCAAAAGCTTCCTTTTTTATTGTGCAAGTTTTATGCTAGTGTTTTCGAATAATAGTTGGAATTAGTCATTTACTACTAAACTTACCAGTTTTATTGCAATCGTAAATTCTGGCTTACTCATAGCAAAACCCCCATTTTAATTTTTACATGCGTGTATTGCACATGTCAAGTATTTACTTGTACCCACTGCCAGCAGCCAATCCTTCCTATAAAATGACTTCATACATGTCCTGGCACGCATCGCACCAGTTGTCCCTTTTACCCCCAAAAAATATTCTTTTTTGAAGGGGACTTCTCTTTTCATACCAAGAACAGGTGCAGTTTTTTCGGGAATGGAATCCCATACATAATTGTAGCTTTGCTTACAACTGAATTTATCCTCCTCTAAAGTATTTTATGCAATGTGATGTTCTAACCTATTTTATTATTCCTCCGTTGAGTTGGAATTTTGTATTGTTGCGTTTTCAAACCAGTCGTCAGTCAGCACCAGAGCAAAAACCCGATACGTTACATCACACCACGCAACATTCAATTTCAATAAAATAAATGCACAGCATAAACTCAAGTGATCCTTTTTTGGTACCATCCTTGTCATCTACTACGGAACAGTGATTACACATTGCATCCCCTACAAACTGAATAGGCACAAGAAATCCAACCCATCACAGTACGCAGCAGCATGTATACCAAAAGTGCATGTGCTTCATCCAGGCCCTTTTGCAGTATCCGTTTTCCCTTCAATACTTATGTAAGGTGAGTCTTCATTGTACATAATGGATCACCGTCAATTTCGTTGCAGTTGCTGCTGCAGAACAAAATCCGGTGAATTTCATTTTCATTGTGACTCGTTCCACTACTGCCATTCACTCTTCAGCTAATGCAGAGCTTCATACTCCGATCGACCTAAATCTTATAGCTTTTTATGAATAGTAAGTATTATGCTGTAACTATTATTACGTTTCAGGGATGAAAGATGTGAACATAAGGAAATTTTTACTACGCACTTGTACTTAGGCTCCCTTTTGAATAAACAAAACAAAAGCCTCTGGAGCTCTGCCCTGGTTTTATGTGGAGTACTCCGTCAATGTTTGAACTTTACCCTGTGTTTTTCTATTAAATGGTTGTACTTATATTCTTTTACGAGCGTGAAAAATGTTATAGCAAGAGACTCAGGCAAAGAATCAAAGATGAAAATGCAAGTTTGTTAATGGATCGCTGAGAGTAGCACCTAAACCGAAACTCATCTTCTTGATCATGATCATCAGTACATCAGCATTGCTCAGAATAACATCCCTTGTGACTCGTCAAGGAGTGGGTGCCTGCTTCCAAACCTCCAGATGGGCATTTCCCTTTTACTTTTAAGATTCTTCTACGCTTACAAGAGGGAAAACTTCGGAGTAAAGAATTAAAAAATGGATGAAAGGGAAAAAAATCCTGGGGTACTGGGTGCTGGTTAGTGGGTTGTTTTTTAAAGATTTTTTTTCTTAAGATGATTTTTCTCTTGAGCTATGCTACAAGCAGCGTTAAAATTCATTCTTAAAAATGCTTCTTCATCCAGTCATCATCACTATCATCCTCAGCTTCAAATTCTTGACCTTGGTTTTTCGTTACTGTAAACAGTATCCGTTTCAAGTGGATTGGATCCTAAATGTAAAAAACGAAAAGTCTTATATTTTGGTACTCAAATTACTTTTCTGAGAATAATACTGCACACATTTGTTGTTTGTGCTTGAAAGAAAATTGGTTGACATAAACAAAGAGACAGACGAAGAGAAAAATGAGTGATTTTGTACAAATTGGGTAGACTTTTAATGAGACTTAAATAGACATTTTACCACAACACAAAAAATATGAAACACTGAAGAAACTGAAATACGTTTTTCTGGTGACTATTCAGTGTTCTTGTCTTTCAACCCTTTTTTCTCTTGCGTACTTATTACGACTTGCATTACCCACTTTGCAATTGCAGTTGTGATGAGTTATGCGTATTGACACTGTGACGCGATACATCTTTTTTGACTTATTGTTTGAAAAACGACAAATTATGAACTTTGAAACCAACTTGAATTGTTCAAGTATGCATACCATGGAGCAAAGCTAACAATAAAACTTTATCAAAAAATCTTTCTACATATCTCCCACTCGTAATCATTATAACCATCATCAACCAAGTCCTCAACCGTCAATATTTTTTCACGAATGACTAAATCTTATGATGAACAAAAGGGACACCTGAAAAACATCAATGATTTTTACTTGTGAATCAAACCTATTAAATGCGTACTTGTACGTTTGTACGAATTTATGAAATAACCCTTTTTGTTGTACTTGTTTTCGTAATAACTTGCGCTGGATTTACATAATCATATTACAACAATGCTGCAATCGCAAGAAAATACCTAGAGTACCGACCGACAATTCCACAACCATCGAGAAGAGCTGATCCGTGTGCTTCTGTTTAGCTTTGTGATGTGTAATCATGCTTAAAACTTTTAGCCGCTCGCTGCAACTACTTACCGGTGAATTTATTGATGAAAGGGTTACATTATTTTTATGCAGTGCACAAACACACAACGAACATTTTATCAAAATGTAATACTTTACGATGTGGTCGAAACTCTTCAAAACAACACATGTCAATTTCCCAATAATGCATATTATATCCTCCCTCTCTTGGCTTTCAGGTTAATATTGAGTAATAATTCTTCTCTATTCAAAATATAAACCAAACCTGGCAAACATTGCAAAGCAGAGCAATTATTCAAAATGAAAAACGATTTAATTTCATTTTGAACACACAGGTTTGGCTACAATGCACGAATTCTCTTATTCATAATGTTCATCATCACAACATCGTCATCCCACCTACATATATCTGTTTGTTCATACCCTGATTTGTCATTGACATCATGGCTCGTGGCACAAGGAAGAAGAATAAAAGTACCAGGTTCATCATCATTATCATCATCATCTCTACCAAAACGCCCGGTGTTAAAGTTAAAGTTAAGCTGACATTTGAAGCAGCAGTGGAGAGGAAGAAAAGTGAGGACACCATGTCCCTTATACATAAATGACATAAAATCAGTGAATCATACCCTATTCCATATATAACATGCACATATGAAAGAGCACTTTTTCAAAAGACCTTTAAATTGGTACCTTGCATTACCGACTTGGTTTACTTACTTTGGGACAGATGAACACTTCTCTTTTATTTTACTTTTTCTACCTTTTCCACTTATTGAATTATATTTGTTAGGTGAGTATTGAATTGCAACTGCAAAGCAAATACTCATTCAGCAAGTTTCACTATTACAAACTACATATTGCACGGTCAAATGGATATATTACACTTTAGGCTGAAATTTTCAAAGAAAAAAAGAATGAGTTTCTTTGTAAAAATCTTTGGTTGCGTTCTATGCACCTTGGTAGTACACACATGAATGATCCTCTGGGGCACAGCCCTACCCTGTACGCTTTACCAAAAAAAATTGAGTGAGTATTTTTCTGCGTTGAATTTCCTATGTAAGTACATTATGTACTTTACTTGATTTTTTTGTCAACGAACTTTTGCCTCTTTTACCAAATTTTACCAGTATTTTAAACATACCGAGATAAATACACGTTTCCTTATAGTAATGTTCATAAATTTCATTATTATAGCTCTTACTTGATTTTATGAGGAGAGAAAAATGCCTTTTGTACTACTTATGATGTGTTTTAAATGTGCAAGCATAAAAATGTTAGAGATTTCAATGTACAAATAGTCCTAAAGAAATTGCTGGATGGATTGGGTGTCTCATCAACATAGTCGATCTCAATAACAGAAGACCAGGAGCAGCAGCTGCAAGCACCATCAAATCTCGATAATATTATTTATCCTATTCATCTCTTCAGCTTCCATCCAAAACCTCTCTTCACTTTTGCTATATTCATTCGACATGCTCCGGAATCTCCCCTCTCTTTATATTCCAGTCGTGTATGTACCAAAAAGAAAGAATCCACTACCAAATGCACTGTTTGTTTCTTCATCATCAATTTCCCCGTTTAGATTGAATCAGGAAAAAAAAGGAAAGGTGTGTGAGCTCGCGAATGGCCACGAGCCGAAAAATCGCCCGGTGCATTTTTACATTGGTTGGTAGACCTACAAAAAGAAGCTACAAAAAAGAACTATATGTATGTATGTACCTAGCATTGTACAGGTATGGGAGACACAACTGCAAATTATAAGAGGAACTGGATTGGGATACTTTGTAAAAATATGTTTATCTTTAATCTAAACATTTACCCCAATTGCATATAAAACATAAGCTTATCAGTTTTTTTCCGAGGGAAGCATATTTGCATTTTAATTCTATTTTCCATGCCTGCCATACCGTAAATATTATACAAAGCAAGGTTGCAGCTTTGGAGGGAGTTAGTCTGATGGTCTTAGTAAAAATTAACAAGTTGCAAGTTGGAGGAACAATAGATAAATTTTAAAAAATCAAGTTACCCCAAAGATGCTACATATGACAAGGATGCGAAATGCGTGCGTATCTGTATGAAAAATTTGTCTGTGATAACAAATTTGATTATCTACATATTTTTATTTATCAGTCATTATTACAAAAAGTATGAATACTTCGTTTAATTGAAACGTTTTTTGGCACAACGAAAATATTAATGAAAAATCTGGAATGATCGTACCATTCATCATTATTATTACACTCCTGTGTACGTGCTGCACATGTACATATTTCTTTTCTACCCAATCAAAAACAGCTTAATTTTCAGTAAGAAAATTTTTGCTCCACAGCTCCCTCCACAAACCTTTGTGAACTTGAACAATTATACATTTTTGTATTCACCAATTCAAAAGTTTGCTTTTTTCAACATCATCATCACCAACCAAAACCGCTATTTTTGGTGGCCGAAACAAAAATGAAAAGAGGAGCAAGGGGCGCAGGGGACACAGCAGATGCTCTTAGAAAAAATTCCTATAGTTTAATGATAACTAAAATAGAGATGCATGCACTAGACTCGATTTTTTCTCCCTTTGTCACACTTGATCTAGGGGACAAGTACAAATAATTATTAGTGCATTTGCCACTGGCAATCAGTATCAGCCGTCGTTTCCTATATTTGCTCATCAAAACTAGCCCAAGACATACTAGCGTTATTGCACTAACTCATGTACATTATCATCCATCAATATCTTGCACATTCAAAGTTCATTTTGACCGTTTTCCGCCTTATATGAACTTTTTGGTGTTTTCTTCCCTTTTTTTGTTTTGTGAATTTTTCAGATCTGTCTAGATACACAATGCATATTGTACATAGATAGATACATTACATTCCTTCGTCATCCCAAAAGTCCAAAATATTTTTTGATGAACGATAGGACCAAAATGAAGTTTAG
>JAQFXM010006236.1:0-13546 GCA_034693345.1 Entomobrya multifasciata | reverse complement strand
GACTGGGGGCTGAAAGTTTGTATTTCTTACTTACTTATGATGCCCTATCCTAAAAACACCAAAAACTCAAATTTCGTTCATACGATCCTTCGATTCCAAATAATGTTGCTCTCAATATTACGTAAAGGGTGGAAATTGGCCAAAGGATGGCAGTTAGAAAAAGCCAGGTAAAGTTAAAATATTTTAATTTGTAGTGAGGTTTGCCTTCAAATCGTTTTGTTGTAAGATTGTAGTTCTAAAGATAGTAGGAATATAGTAATTTTTACTTACGAGCTGATTTAGCTCTAAAGCTTTAAAACAAAGAAAGCTCATGACAAGACTTATAACAACGAAAATAAAACAGATACGGTTTTTATTGGTCTAAAATGATGTAATTTGCTGGTGTACTCAATTAAAGTTGGTTAAAAATGAATTTTTCTGCATTAAAAAAATCCAACTAAACTATAAATTTAGGAACTATAAATTGGTTGTCTGCTTTACTTATAAACTTACAAGCTAAACAAATAAACTGTTTGTTCTCCATGACTTCTTTCCTGATTTTCAAAAGTTAAAAAATAATTGAAAGTTTGAGTTAAAATGGGCACGTGCATGTGTATTTGTCCACAAACAAATTACTTTAGTAAAACTGTTATAAGGACTGTAAATAAAATGTCGATTTTAATAATAAAAACGGAATGATTTCAATCACAGCAATTAAATTCAATATGAAAAAGAAAATAGCTTCAAATTTCATAAATGATTGAATAATATTTGGAACATAAAAGTTGCTGACTTAAAATACCACATTCATAATAATCGATTATGCACCCGAAGACTGATAAAATGTCAATTATTGATTACATAATCTGACAAAATTAATTATTGTCATTGTACAAGTATTTTTGGTAGAACAATTGTTGTACAGTATCAATTTTAAAAGAATGCACGACAGCAATTGCTTTACAGATGAACAAATTGTCTGTATTTGAATTTTAGTGTGGTTACATAAAGAAACTTTTTAACAAGCATACAATGAAAACTATAATTATTATTTAATGACATAGTCATGAAATACATGTATAGTGTTAACCATTGTACGAAATTTTGTTTTTAATTTATGACCCAAATACAAAAAAATCTTCTCAAATTATATGACCACGCAAAAAACTGCTGATTTGCAACTTAAATTTTCTCATAGTGAAGTATTTTTGTGTTTTGAAAAAAATTGACGATTGTAGCACAATCCTCAATTTTAGCAGTTTTTTACAATCGCAAACAAATAATGCGAAAACAATTTTTGAGCAAAACCATTATAACTCAGTAAATGGTACGAATTAGGACCGTTTGCGATTGCGAAATCTATTAACCGCATGGTATGCTATTTTTCTTAATTTGATTCCTAACTGTTGCTATTTGATGTAATTGTGTAAACGTTTTTTTTATTAAAACCGAAATCTACTTCTTTCCCATATAAAATTTGAGCTCGTGTGTTTATTGCAACACAATTTTGATTGATTCCACACGATGAATTTTTGAAAACGAAATGCTATTATACCTATTATATAAAGATATGAACCACATTAACGATTTTTATGTGTTTGTCAAAGAGACATTAAATTTGTTTAACTTACTAAAGTAAGTTAAATTCTTTGCTTACCTTTATGATTTCGGCGTCTTTTCCACGTTGAAAATAAAACTCTGCCATCTTTACCATTTCCATTTTAGGTGGAAATGTTTGTGTGTAAATAGCACTTATGTTGTAATATGCTTCGGAAACTTTTCTATCCTCGCGGGATACCATATTTATATATTTCTTCATTTCCGTTATAATAACAGAAGGATCAGCAAGACAAAATGTAAGTTGAACTGTTCGTTGATATTGCAGACGTGAATCATAGGGAAATTTCTTGACTGCTACATTTGCACATACCATAGCTTCATCGTCCATTTTCTTATATCCGAGACCACGTATAAGCCTGCCATGGTAAAATCGATTTTCAGGATATTGACGAACACCTTCCCTTATTAGGGTTAGCGCATAAGTATCACAAGTAGAAGTATACGATGGTCTTGAATTGAGATGTATGTAACAATACCGAATCTTCATATCATCCTCTCCTTCATATCATCACAATGCTCGTGAAAAAGCTCAGCAATAATATCTTTAATCTTTCCTTTCCATAAATCAGGTGGAACATGAAATACGTCAAAATCTTCAATAAGGCATTCGTAAAATAAATAAATACACAATTACTAGCTTGTCTGCTTTTGTAAATATCTTTTTCATAATCATTTCACTCAAAATAGCAAACTGTTTATAAGTCTTGCAAATTCGAATAGCAGTTTCTGAGCCTTCTAGTGCCTTTTTTAGCAAAATCTTCAGCATTTCAACCGTCAATGGTTGTGCTTTACCACCCCACGTCTCATTTTCTAATTCAGTGCCCTTCTCGACTTCAGCAATGGTCTTCGTAATAGTATCCAGTTTTGTAACAAAAGGACGCACACAAAGCTGCAAGCGCTTTAGCCTTTGCTTAAATGTCAACCCTTTTGTTTCAAGCTCATGTAACGTTTCAAAATCTAAAACTTGTTCCGAAACCAGTTCTCTTTCTGATCTAACTGTTTCTAAAGTTTGCTTTATCTCCTCATCTGATATTTGACTAAATATGTAGCTTCCAATATCTTTTCCAATTTTCATATAACTGTGTGCCATTTCTGGCTCCAATTCAGAAAGGTAATACGCCACCAATGCTTCTGCAGATGCTAAACTTTTCCATTTTGCTCCATGTTTCCAACACATTTCCGCCATTTTACGATTCAAAGGAACCCCTAATCCATAGTTATACAACGGCGCTAAGTTTGCAGCTCCATTTCCAACGCCTTGCTCCATCGCTTTTGTAAACCATATGGCAGCTTCAGAAAAATCCTTTTCCACGACTACTCCTTCAGCATAAAATTTCCCAATAGTAACTTTAGCATTAGCTACACCATGATTAAATCCTAATGGTATACTATATCCCTGAAAACGTTCATCCATTTCCGCAGCTCGTCTGTATATTTTTAAGGCTTTAGTTACATTTTGATCTACGCCGAGTCCAAGAAGATAACAACGGGCCAGGCAATACGTGCCTTCAGGATTGCCAAGTTTATCTGCTTTAGCATAACATCTCACTGCCTCTGAATAACTTTGTGAAACGTTCCATCCAAAACTATATTGGTTACCTCGAAATACATGATCATGACCTTTGATTACTTTTCCTAAGATCCTATGTTGTGCCATAAACTCTTGCTCAGTTATTTGGATTCCTGCATCATTTCAAAACTCTTTCAAATATTCTTGCAGATTTGCAGGCATGTATTCAGGGTCAAATTGGTCCCCAGCTTTCACTATCCCGGCCAAAACTTTGCACGAATCAAGTTCTATCTTTATCTGCTTTTGTACTGGAAATTCGGACAATGCAGTTTCATAGTAACGAATAGCTTCAGCGAAATTTCTTTTGAGTAGGTAGCATTTAGCAACAAGAAAGTATGCATTCCAAGACAAGTTATTTAGTTCCAAAGCTTGTAACGCATCTGCAAGAGCAAGGTCACCACTTGTCGTCCTCTGGTCGTCTGGAACTTTGCTATTTACGGATTTTAGATATCAATCAGCTCGTTTTTCATGTGCCTCTCCTAAATGATTTGGCAGTAAGCTTGGTGTTGAAACTGCATCAGATAAACGTTGAATTGCTTTCTCAAAGTTTTTCGACTTAATCAGCTTTTCTGCTTCGTTAAACATATTTTTAATGTATGCATATGCTTTCAATACTGAAGTAACTCCAGCTCTTGTAATCAATATATCAATTGCAGTTTCCTCCATTCCAAGTGAAAGTAAAACATCTTTATACTCCTTGGCCTTTTTGTTGTATTCGTCTTCCGTAAACTTTTTACTTGAGTGGTGCGCTAGATCGTTTCTCATATTTTTCATTTTTCGAATCGCCCCATTTTCTGTTTCATATTTCTTCATGTCTCCAAAGTTTTGAATTAGAGCTGAGAGTAATGACATATCCCATTCTTCTAAATTGCAACCTTCAGTCAAACTTTTCTTTTGAAATTGTGGTAACCTTTTAAATGTATCGGCACCACGTCCGCTTATAAAACTTTGTAAATATTCCTTATCGTCTTTCCAGTCTTCACCACTTTCTGCCTTCCATCGCGATCGGAATAAGTGACGAATATAGTGTGTGGAACCCAACACCATATTATCCACCTTGTAAAAGTATTCCTCTTCAGAACAAGGAATCATAGTGATTTTAGGCCTAGAAATGTTAGTTAGGCGTCTGATTACAGTTGATTAGGAATGAGAAGTTTTACACTTCACCGATTGAAATAAGTCTACTTTGAAACAACGTGTATAAATTGTGAATCCCAATCCCAAATGAACTTTCTTCAAAAAATAACTTGTGATCGTTGTTCTAGCCAATGAATTTTTATTTTATAACTTATTAAATTTAGATAGATAGTCAAATCATACTTAAAATATTAGTAGACCAGTATGTATAAAAAGATCGAGTAGAAATCCCATATAAATATAAAAATAAATCGATAGGAAGTCGAATGCAATACAGTTGGTTTCTCACTAGATACTCACGAGGATATGACCAGGTCACTAAACCGGCTAGAGCTTTGAAAAATAGTGAAATATATGAATTTTGGTACGCTGATTACGAACATAATTACCAAAATCCCGAATGGAGCCATTTGGAATTATGCAGAACGAGTAAAGGTAACGCTTTTGTAATGGCGTTCGTTAACTGATAAATTTTGCTTTCAAAAGTCCTATTTTCGATCGTTTCTCATAATTCCAAATGGCTCCATTTGGGATTTTGGTAATTATTTTCGTAATGAGCGTACCAAAATTGATATATTTCACCATTTTTCAAAGCTCTAGCCGGTTTAGTGACCTGGTCATATCCTCGTCAGTTAAGTGTAATTCTCGAGAAAAGTTGGTTTTATGCACTTTACCACACTCGCAGAGAAATACGTTCTGCTTGCGTCATGCTACTAACATTTAATGCTGCCAAGGTTAAAATAATTTGTTCATATTACTTCGTTGTGAAGGAAAAACTATTCAAGGTTGACCATTAACTCGTTCTGACGTTATAATATTTAACATAGACGTTTAGTTACGAATTTATTGAATTGAATTTTACGGCATGAGTTCACTTTAGCCAATGTTATATTTTGTCAAATGGTTGTACTACTTTCAGTATGGTTATCATTTTTGTTAGTTTGTACATATGTGTTTATTCGGCATGACTATGTCGATTTTATTCTTTAGTATACAAATGACTCACTTACTATAAGTTGTAGGTACTACTAGTATAAGGAACGTGCTTTATAATGATTTTATAATGGTTTGTTTTTACGAACATTTTACGTATTGGAAAGAACTGCTGGATCGGAAAATACTAAAAATATTAACTTATGCATTTTGTTAAAATTTTGCCTTATTAAAACATATCATCTCAAGACATGACGAAAACACGAAGATAAATTGGTGAATATATTATGACATGACATGTCACGTAATGAAGTGAAGATAAGTCATGTAAATATTTCAGTGATTACATGTAATGACATGCATCTTTAACCGTTTTTGACCCCTGGTGAACCGTAGGTCGGATTTGCCCATGTTCTCCTAAATCGTTTTTTATGTAGTTTCATTTACAACTCTTTTTTGTGTAACAAAATAATAAATATTACATGTAGGCATTGAAATATAATCAATTACCATCAATCATTCCTATCAAAATAAACAAACATATGTAAATGTCAGCTGAATTGTATGTTTCAAAAAAAACTATATGAAAGCTGCAAACATACAGACCACTGCTAATAAAATGAAGAAGCTCGTTAATTCAGCATTTTTACTTTTTATCGGCGTATTTTCAAGTCGTTGATTAACATATTTACTTTGCATGACGTTGGTAGCAAAACGAACAATTCTTCGTAATCGTATTTCGTCAAACTTAGTGACGATGTTGTAAGCTCAACCACTTCCTGATAATGTACGTTTGCATGATTAAGCACTCGACTCTTTTTTTATGGAATTATAGATAACGAAGTAAGTAAAAACGGAATTGTCATGAAAATATAGTGTTAACGCCACTTAAAATACGCTTCATGAAATTCATTTATTGTGTACGTGTTATAGAGTTAAATAAAGATTCTCAGTTAAGCTCTGATTGTCAACAGAAAATTAATAAAATTCTTTAAAACTCAAACTCATATAAAAAATTAACAAATGGAGCCACAAAATTCGTTCGACCAATTTTGCCCTGTGTACTACGAAATTCCATGTGCAGAAATTTTTCAGTGTAAACATGGGCACACAATTTGTAGTAATTGTTTCAAACTTGTTTGTATTTGTCCACAATGCTGGGAACCATTTGTGGAAGGAGTCAGCCGTTGTTTAATACTAGAAAAGATTCTTAACTGTAAGAAATTCGACTGTCCCAATAAAGAAATTGGATGTGAAGTTAAAACATCGAGGCAGGATATGCCTGAACATTCCGCTGGATGCCTTTACAGGTTTTATGACATAAAAACAAATGTAAATTATTAAACATTCAAATAACCTAAAGTTATTTCTTTAACAGGGAAACGTCAGCTCGTTTATTTCAAAATCTTGGGTACAAATGTGAATATGTGGTTTATTCTACAAAGCCGAAAGCAGCATTGATTCACTTTAAAACTGTCCACGACGTTTACTGTCACGAAGGAAGTAGCGGAAAAATTATTTTGGACAGCTTTTTAGAAGCAACTATCAACAAAACAAATGTTTGGTCTCCTGTTATATTCAAGGATGTTATAGAAAACTCATCAAATACAGAAACGTTTCTTGTTGCAGCCAAGACAAATGGAAGCAAGCAAACAACATCATTTGTTGGAGTTTTACTATGTGGTCAAGGCAAATCCGCTGATGATTTTGCAATCCAATTTGTAATCAGTGCAGATTGTAAACAGGTAGCTAGCATATAATTGTTTGTTACTTTCAAATATATTGATAAATAAGGGAATGTTAATACTTGTAGATGCGGTCGTTACAATGTACCAATGCACTTATATCTCTTTCACATGCTGAAACGTTTTTAAATGCACCGTATATTCAAATACCACGGTCGTTACTTTCTACACATTATTCAAAAGAAAATACATTAGAAGTAAGCCTTTCTATCACCAGAAATGCTACCACTAATGAAGTCGCCAACGCCGGACCGGAAACTACACCAGTTGTTATCTGTGATACTGTAGAGGATTTTAATGGTACGTTAAATAAGTACTACGTAGTCAACTCTAAAAAAATCTCAATTAAAACACTGAAAGCATTTCCTTTTTTAGAGGAATCCATTTCTACAAGATTGGGTGAACTATATGAAGCGAAATTTGAAGGTTATGTCAATTATGGAGTTAGTTTTGATGAATGTGGTGCACGAAATTTCAAGGGTACTCGGCACGACTGCTTGCAGTGTCAGAATTTTGACATGTGTGATGCCTGTAAGAAACTTGGGAAACATTCACACCACCTTTTAGTTCTAGTTCAAGGATGGTCGGAGACTGTTACTTTGAGAAAACTGAAATTCGATATAATGTACAAAATCATTGTTAAACTTAATACATGCTAATATAATAGCTCTTTCTTAAATGTGGTTATGATAAAGTATTTTTTGGTGAAACTTATGCAGAACTGGCGAATGGAAACCTCTTCTATCAGCAGATGTCATAGTTGGTAATTGATTTTATAATTTAACTCGACTACTTTATACTTTATTCAGTGTAGCAAGGACTTTTATTTTATTTCAGATAATTATGATATCTGTTCAGAGTGTAATCAAAATGAAGGAACAAATCCAATAGTTGGTATCTGCACGATATGTTTACCCTTTTACGGTTTATGCAGAGGATGCTTTATAAATGGTAAAATGAAATCCAGCTGTGTAAATCATAACTGGTGGTTTTACGAACGATAACTCAGAATCAGAAAACATTCAATAAAACGTGTCTAACAATGCAATGGCGTTATTTTTCATCTGAAGGATAAGCCTACTATTAGGGAATTATCTATTAAACAAATAAGCATCTAAAGAAATTACGCTTCTACTTATAATTACGGCTGATCAGCTGATAGTCAGGCTGTATTTAAAAAAAGTATGTAAGATAAGAACAAATATAACCTAAATGCTATTGTCAATTACTTATATTAAATTAGAAAGGCAAGTTCCAATAGAAATTGTTAGCTCTATAAATCCCGTATGATGAAAGTTATAGCTTTCCAGCTGTTCATTTCTTTCAAAAAGTGCATTTATTACAAAAATTGCAATTGTATTTTAACTTTATTCTTAAAAACATATTCTATCCTTTGTCATCTTTTATTTTCATGAACACGCAATTCTTGTGACAAACTTCCCCTATGCCTTGTTTAAGTATATTATTATACGATTTGTACTTCTGTCTTTTCGATAAATTATCTTACACTGTGTATATTAGATTACAATGTGATATCATATCCTTAAACTACGGTAAACTTTACTTTGGGGTAAGTACTGTAGAAATTCCAACAAAATATTGATTTTAACTAAGAACCTTACATTATTAATTGGACCAGGAATTATTTCAAAGAACAATCTCAAAATCGGTAAACCTCAATAAAAACTTTCGATTTTATCAGTTAGCGATCTTAAGTAGAATTATAACTTTCTTATAAAGCCGCTGGTAAACGTTTCCGTGTAGAGATTTAATATTTGACAAAACTCTTATTGCGGCATGGTGCCGTGGACCTTTCAACCAAAGTACATTAAAGTCTTACTTTTTGACATATAAGTGTTAGAAAACAACAGATACTTTGATTGCCATGCCAAATAATACTAAAAATTAAAATTTTCGAAGATTTCCATGATTTTAATGACTTCAATAAAATAGCAGCTTATAAAAGATGAAATTCAAACGGTTTTTATTTCAGTTTTCCATTAGTATTTTCTATATCATTTTATGTTTTTTTTACATTTGATGATTACCATGTCGTATTCTAATCTGCGTTTAAACTAAATAATTTTCTTGAATCAGCTTGAATCTTGAAAAAGTATCAGTTTCAATAGCATTTCGAAGCTCAGCAACTTTGTCTATGATCATTTATGATTATTGAGGCACTTTATGATAAATGATATTGAACTAAAGTCCACTATACCGATATGTAGTTTTTTAAAGAACTATAAATTAACATGATTTTCCAAGAAAAAAATGTTTTAACGTTGTTGTCATTCCGAAAGAAAGTTATGTATGCAACAGGGTAGCACCCCAAGATTTCGAATCTAAAACGTGTAAGGTCAAGTAATTTCTATGAGTTTGGAGTGTTATTAATTTACTAAATTGTGGTAAATATAGATAGTTTAGATGTGTTTTAATGTACCAATCAAATCTGTTGAAATAATAGTAAGTCGTTATTACAAAACCATGCTTTAAAACGTAGTAATTTGGATTAAATATGTTTAAATGTAACTAAATTTAAAACTAATTATTGCAACAAATGTAAAATTAAGTTAAATATGATTAATAAAACGATGGTAAAAAATACATGTCATCAATTACCATGACCAAACTATGATTTTTTATATAAAAATTACAAATTTTATTTCTAAGTTCACCAAGTTTTATTATTGATCTCATAAAATGTTATCTTGCATACATACATGTCAAAATTTGTGTTAGATACCTAACGTTGATTGTTTCGGATACAGCCGTTGCAGTTGGGGCATGTTTGTTCCGTATAGAAATATTCATCTAGGTAACACTGAATGAGAGAGCAACCACAAAAGCATCCGAGAATGGCCAGAACTGCTCCAGAAATGAAATCGACAAGACTAGGTCGCTTTGTTTTTGTGATGGGGATTTCAGCACAACAGTAAGGACAAATCCTGGTCGTTCGGGGACTCTCAATGGGAATACGGTGAGAAACAGAAGTTTTTCCTTAATCAGTACATAAAAAATGTATTGCTTTTTTAACCATTTAATATCAACTTTTTTTGCAACAGATGTAATTTATTCTTTTGTTTACCTTCTTGTTCATGAGCGATTGCTTCAGTAAGTTTATGTGCTGTTAGGAGTTCACCTGCCATTTGAACAGACTCGTCTTGGGGTGGCATGTCATCTTCCATGCTTAAATGTGTTGACGTAACTGTTTCCTAAACTCGACCATTTGGTTTTTGACACAGAATGCGAATAAAAAAGTTTCCAGATCTTTGAAACCTTTTTTTCCCAAAGCTATACTGAATCCACAAATAATTTCATTTCATTCAATCAACACGTTTGTCAATCATTTTTCTGCAACATGACAAATTACTATTTGTATATTTAACATGCCCAGCGGCGACACAAAATAGATTGAAATAACTCTGATTTACGCACAATACGACAAACCAAATGGTACAATTTCCAGTACTGTTACAGCTACCATGTTCAAAAACTTTTTAAATGGCAAGCATATTATATATTTAAGCATTTTACAGGTGTGCATGTTCGCACCGCACCACCTGCATGCTGAAATGAATTGACAAATAAACTCAATTGTTGTGATAATGACGTAAAGCGCTTATTCCTAATAAATATTCAAAATGTATTGTTATTCCTTTTTTAAACTACCATTCATTTCGTTCTATGAGTCATCGTGCAACTTTGTGCCAATATTTTATACGATGTCATTCACTGAATAACATGTAAAAACAAATTTTACACATCAAAACTAAAGGTAAAAACAAAATATTTTGCTGTTAGAAGGATGACGAGATGTCAGTGACTCATACCATTAAATCCACATCATAACTCTTTTGTTTACATTTCCGCAATATCAAATTTCAAAAAGTTCGTATGAAAAGTATGGAATCTGAATAGATTTAAGAACCGTATTACCAAACCAAATAAGACAGGTTCGTAATAGCTTATTTATGAATATAGCGATTGTTGAAGCATATATTTTGTATTTGGTAAACAAAATGGGCAAAATATATTCTGGGCTTTATTGAGATTTGTGAAAACATTACACCTGGAAAATTAGGTCTGGTAGGTCGTTTTAACATAAAAAAGCTTATTTGGTTAATCATGTTTGATGTATGGACGCAATTTTTCATTTGTGTTTCGTTTGCCATTCCACATGATCTTATAACGGTTGTCAGTTGGTCGAAAATGTTAATAAAAACAAAGTAGTATATTTGTGCTCTTACCATATTAACAAATAATTTTCTATTCCTACGAAAAAAAAACTTCGATTAATTATATATTCGACTCACCAAAACGATTAATTTCATGAATCATGGCCTAAATGAGTTCCTTTGTGTGTTCTATTGCTATTTAGTATTTGTATTTTCAAAGTTTACTGTAAAACTAACGAAGTCTACACGATTTCGTGATTCACTGTTGTAATTTGTACGTAGTTCTATTCAGATATATCTATAAACATATGTTAGGTAATACAAATGAGGCTTTGTTTTTAAAAAAAATCGGAAATTATATTTTGAAAAAAAGTCACATGCAACTTTGTGTTTTATTAGCTTGATATTCTTTCGCCCCATCGTATCATTCTACAAAATTTTCAAAATCGTTTTGTTGACTGCACTTTATGAACTTAACTCTTTCTACTTCCCACACTAACAAACTAAGTTAGATAATTGAATTTTTACTTCTCTTTGTCCTTTAGTAAAACCATTGCATAATAATCCTATTTTTAACTAATCAAATTAAGTTGTTTGTTTTTGTTTGTTTTAAGTAATCATGCAAATCCGATACGTCACACATTTCAGTGTTTTTAGCTATGTTTCTATCTTGTCGCAGGTATGGATATTTTAAACACTACTCGGTGTAGTATTTATTTGGCTTTTTCCACAAACACAAGTTATTAATACTGCGTTTCTAAAACCTTTTTCCTTGTAAAATATAATATCTTCAATGTCGAACAATGTGTTGATAAACTTATAGAAATACTAAAATTTACAGGAACTATAATTTACCTATACGTGGAGTGGTTTATTTTGTTTGTTATTCCGAAGAATCCCAAATCACTACGAGGCGAAATAATCTTGGTACTAAATACATTACAGTGAATTATATTTTTACACGTTTCTCCTATGTATAGAAAGTTTATGCTTATTTTCGTGAAAAAACCAAAACAATACACATTTTTCGCATTATTTATAAACAGAACTGGGATGTTTTTGTGTTGATATGGAACTGAATTACTGAATATTTTTATTTGTCTAGATAACTGGTTCTGCAAACGGTCTTGGAAAAGAGACAGGTAAAAAACTAGCTCCTTTGGGATATCGATACAAGACAAAATGAGGCAACAGCGATGGAACTAAAAAGCCTTGGTGCCACCAAAGTATTCACGGACACTTTTGACATGTCAAAACGTTCTGAAATAGTGTCAGCAGCGTCCAGACTTAGAGAGCAAATCGGAACAGTGACGATTCTTTACAACAATGCTGGAATAGCTTCAGTCAAACCATTTCTTAAACTTGAGCCTGGCACAATAAAGAAGGTTTTCGATATAAACATTCTCGTCCACTTTTGTACACTACAAGAGTTTCTGCCAGACATGCTTGCCAACAATAAAGGCCATATTGTTACAATGTGTTCTATGATGGCTTATACGTCATTTAGGGCATCTCAACCGTATTTTGCTAGTAAAAGGGCCTTGCGTGGAATGATAGAATGTCTTAAAAGTGAATTGTATTTTAACGATGAAAATTGCAATATAAAGTTTACAACCATTTATCCATCTTTTACCAAAACTAATTTGACAGTGGGACATGAAGCTGGTTTTAAAATTAAAATTTGGTATTCATGGTTGACGCCGTTTATAGAGGCGGATTATGTGGGCAATAAAATTGTGGAAGGAATTCTTTACGAAATGGAATACATTTATTTGCCATTCCATTTTAGGAAAGCTCTAGCTGTTTTATTGTAAGAATTGTTGTAATTTTGGATTTTTTGTATTTTTAAAAAAATTATGTTTTTATCTTCTGTATTTTTTAAAGCTTAATTCCACGTAAAGTACAGAGTGCTTTTAACAATTTCAACGCCAATATGGAGTACACGGACACAAGTAGCTCACATGCAAATGGTTGTTCCTATAAGAATGACCAATATTCACAGGAAGAAAAACGGGTGACATAAAGATGTTCTAAAAACGAAATATGCCAAATTATTTTTAAAAAATATGTAAAAGAGCCCAAAAGTAATATAGTAGATAATACACCAGTAGACCATTTGCTTGTTAAATAGTGATGATTAAAAATGCATGTTATTTAATGTAAATTTGATCGTGGAAGCATCAAGATTGGAAACTACATAAGCATTTTGTTATTATTAAGTGGCGAAGCCACTTATTAACTTCACGATGTCTGTCCGTCTGTCCGTCTGTCTGTCTGTCTGTCCGGACAATAACTCGAGAACGCATTGACCGATTTGGGCCAAACTTGGGTCAGAGGTACCAAGGGTCATGTCCTCCTTCACCACAAAGTTTGACCCCAAAAGGTCA
>JAQFXM010006235.1:0-13551 GCA_034693345.1 Entomobrya multifasciata | reverse complement strand
CGACGTGAGTGCATGGGATTGCCCCCGTCACCTTCATCAACCATATCAGTTATTCGAGTGACTTTTCTCCCGGATTCCACCAAAAGACAACGGATTCCTCCAATCATGGCAAGGTCTAGTTGGAATGTTGGAGCACCAGATACCAAAGGATCCTCGTGCATGGAAAGGAGGCAGAGAAGGCCTTGGATTGGCTTGTTATTTCCGAGCTGACGAACATTTCTAGAAGAAAAATTCAGCAGAAAAACAGTGTAATTAATTTTGAACGAATTTAACTTTAATTCTTAAAGTTCAAATGAAGGCTGGCTTACTTCATGGCATTCAAGAGGGTATATTTCAATGAAAAGTTGGTGTTCTCCTCAATATTCTTCTCTTCTGCGTATATTTTTGCTATACACTTAGGAATATATTTTGGAGCTGGATTCCCATCCCCACCGTCGAAAATACCGAATAGTGCTTCTTTTCCAAATGAAAGATTAATGTCTCTGTACTGTGTAACGCTTAGGGTAAGATTTCGATCAGGCAACTCAGAGAACCCAATTTCCCAAGGTGGATTAGCAGGAAATTCTTTTTGCTCGTTGTTCTTCATTCCTGGTTGAATCTTTTTGCGGGGATTTGAGACTTCCACGAGATTCATGGGTCGTCTAAAGGAAAATAATTCATTAAAATTAATTAATTTACAATATCTACTTCCTTGTCTGAAAAATCATTAGTCAAGTTTTTCTTACTTTTGACAATGCAACTTTTCTGGATTCACTGTAAGCTTTTCATTACATGATATATCCAAATAAGTCAGATTTCCCCCAGATATTAAATTCTCAATATTAATTTTCCTCAAAAGGTTATGAGACAAGTCGACCATTTTCAGTGCTGGCATTTTGTTTAAAGAAGGTACAGTTTCCAGTCTGTTGGAATGAACACGAAGAACTCGCAAATTGCCCATTGACGATATTTTGGAAGGAAGATGACGTATTCGGTTTCCACAAAGGATAAGCTCCTCCATATTCTTCCATGCTGATAAACATCTACACAAATAAAGCAAAAGACATTGAAGGAAATTCTTAATTAATGAATCAAGGTTTCCCACTAATAATTTTTTTGCAATAAAATGTTTCAACCAATCATTCAATCTATTTTTATGTGGAATTTCTTATGCGATGCGTAGTAAAATGCCATAAAAATTCATATCAATGAGCATTCTCAATGATTAAAATAGTCATAAAATGTATCCGCGTGCATTAATAATAAAAATGTTGATAGATCAAGAAGATCAAAAGGTGATTATTTTTGGTGATGATTGGGGTTAATTACCTTTCACTCAAGTGTTCAATCTTATTAAATCCCAAGAATAGCCGCTTCAAATGGGAGCACTCGAGAAGGAAGTCAAGAGCATCTTTATCGTCAGTGTCTTGGAGTCGGTTACGGCTGAGTGAGAGCTCTTGAATTGGACACTTCTTACCAAAGCTTGGCATGTACTCAATTTGATTTTGGCTCAGGTTGAGAATTTTTAGTCTGAAAACGAAAATTACACACAAAAATTACTCAGACACACACATACACCATTTTTACAGAGAGAGAATTACTATTTTTTTATTGTGTAAAAAAGGGTTGGTTGGTTGTCGGTGGTTGTATGGTGGTGTGGTGAGGTGTCTATTCATCGTAATAATCAAATTAATTTTACTTTCATTCGATGAATTCCCACATTTAAGCCATACTCAACCCAAAAAATTTATAGAAGATTCTCTACGCATAACATACTAGCTAATTTTAGCATTAAGATTAACGTATCTAGTAAATCGCTGCCTCATAACGTGCCAAAATAGAATTATCTATCTTTAAATATTACGTACACCTGGCAAAACATTGGATTTTTTTATTAATGGATAGTTGCAGAATGCAACGTATTTCTCAATACTTTCTTTTTAAAATGCATAAAGCTACTTAAAACTTTTTAATACTGACTGTGCATAGGAATGTTGCGTACTAATGTTATTTTTTTAATGATTGAATGATACTACTTACTTCAATGCCCGCTGGATGAAATCCTTTGACACAAACTCTATTTTATTACAGTGCAAATACAGCTCTCGGGCTGGTAAATTATTTAGACAATTTTGAAATTTGCAGTCAAGCTGACGAATCCTGTTGTGGGAGGCGTAGATTACAAAAAGTTCTGGGACCATCCATGTCCACGTGGGAAGGTCATCCATAACATTGCTAGTTGGATTATATGATAGAAAAAAATAGATAAGAAAAATGAACGTGAGAAAAATGCATATTTAAAAATTTGAGAGAAAAAAATGACTTACTATGAAATTTGGAGTGTTGTGAGATTGTTTGGAACTGGGTCTATCGAAATGGAATGTAGATCTAGCACAAAATGTAAAAATAATATGAAAAAATGTGCTTTCATGCCAATGGGATTTATAAAAAATGAATTTGAGAAATATGGTGTAAATCTTACTGTTGTTGGAACAGTCGAGATAGGTAAGGGAACATCCTGAAAGGGAAAGAACTTCTAAATTGTTATTCGCACAACAAAGCCATTCCAGTCTTGATAAACTCCTGAGGTCCAACTTTTCTGCGCTGTTGCCACTGATGTCCAAGTGGGTCAGATTCTAAAATTTAAAATAATAAATGGGATTACGTAAAAATGCCCTTGACATAAAGCTATCTTACAATAAAATATTGTATGTTTAGTTAGTACATAATATGTTTATCTAAAACAATAATTTTTAAATAAACTAATTTTAGTTTTGCACATGTTATCCAATAGCGGAAAGGGAAACGCTAAACAAAAATTGACTTTCACCTATTTTTTGAAGGACATGTTAGATGATTCATACATGACATTGTACAAATTGCAAGCATCAGTACATTTATTACCTGAGGGTGTATATGGAGTATTAGTAGTATGAAATGGTATTTAGATTATCAAGATGAGATTAGTTGATCAAACTGTGTAAACATTGTTGACAGTTGAAGTGTTAAAGTGTGTAGTGAATATAATATATGGATGTACATGTACATAAAATGTGTTAAGTATACCAAATTGTTGTATTTTTTTGTAAGCTAAGGTTAAACTTCGCATGTCTAAATAAATGGTGCCTTCACAGCACAGCAGTCATTTCATTTTATCATTTTCACGCACTCATCCAAATAATCACACATAATTGAGATGAAAATAAAAATGTACATTAAACTGTGATCTTTCACATGACCTATTAAAATTGATTAAAATACAGACAGTTTAATTTTTTGCGTTTTAATTCAAATTGCGATAATTTTACTGAAAAGCTTCTGTAAATAAGTAATTTAAAAACATTTTGCAAGTTTTTACAATTCTATTCATTCATCATTCTTGTGGTTAGTGAGATAAAAAGACATTAAAAAATACAAATCAAGAAAACTTTTAGTATTGTCAACAATTTGTTAGAGTTTACTGCAGTAAGTATATTTCTTAACCCAGAGATTTTCCTAATCATAATAGGTATCAGCGAAGTATCAGCCATACGGGAGAAAATGCACATTATGGAAATTAATCGTTGAATTGGCGTAACTAATATAATTTTGAAATCGGCAAAAAATGTTTTCCAATCAAATAAAATTTCAGTATTACTTCTGTTTCACAAGTTGTGATGCCTGACAATATCCTCGTTAACTAACCATAAATCAAACATTTAATTAGCATGGACAATTTAGCCATCATCTCATTTCCTCATACCTATACAATATTTGTACATAATCTACTTGTTTCCATCCTGTTTCCTACCTATTGATTAAAATTACCAAAAAAAAGTGTATAAATTGCAACGCTAACGAGCGTGAATAACTAAACGTGCTTGTTAATAAAATTCCCTCACAAACTCATTACATTGTACACAAATAAATGCATTCCATTATCTAAAGTAATTACTTTGCTTAAACAGTTTCATTTAGTTGATTTTTTTATTGAACCTCCATCAAAAATCCCATCACATCTTCTTTACACCACCCACTCATACTAAAGTGATCATACCAAAAACGATACTTTTTTGTAGCAAACGTCAACAAATTATATGCACACAAATTGCACAAATGTACGCACACAGTTTTGTCTGCTTATGTGCACATTTCAACAAGTTTGACCCAAAAACCTCATCTGTCTAATCCATAATTACCTTGATAATCAGACTAATAATCCTTAAATAAGGTAGTTATTATACATACATGTACAAATGTGTCTACACGCATATGATTATAAAACGTCGAACATGTCTACAACGCGGTAGTAGACGTTTGTTCAGTTAAAGTCCATCAAAAAACAAATGACCAACCGTCTTTTGAAGTGAACTCATCCATTTTTATTACCTTATTATCTTTATCACGCAACAATGATTATTACTGCAAGGAAGACAAAACATTTTTTGTACCTACATCTCTAATTATCCCAAAAACAAAAAGAATACCGCATATACCTTCTTAAAAATATAATCACTTTTCTGACTATAAAACAATTAACTAATTATTTTTACACCATTTTTTTCTCAATTTACCCGTCCCTTTATTTAAACCAATTATAATTTTTTCAGTGTTCTCATTTTGTTTTGTTTAAATATTTAAACCAACCTGGAAGTGACCTCCATTGAGCCGAACCACTTCAAGCGCACAAGCCCCATCAAATTTCAACCGCAACTTGTATTTCTTTCCATCCTTCTCATTATTAAAATAATTGCCGTTACTTGTCGATGATGAATTGAAATGTGGTGGGGAGGGTGAATGGGCGCTTATGAAATTGTTGAAATTCATAACAGGATAGGATGAAGATGACGAGGCGGAGGCGGACGATAGGGATTTTCGAACTGACGGTACTGGGCCACCGCCACCTGACCCTGCAGCTTCTCCCAACCTCATGTTAAACACATTTTTCAAATGTGGAATGGATCTGACAAGGGAAGGAGGATGAAGGGAATCATTATTTATTTTATTTACATATTTTGGGGTCAATATTTCAAAATAAACTATAATGCAAAAATGCTTTAAACTTTAAATATGTATTTCTTTTTAAAATCTGTTTGGCAATTTATCAAGGTGTTTTATTGCAATTGTAGTTTTGTTTTGATTGGCATTGGTGTTGTAGGGTTTAGTGAAGCGATCATTGTGAATATTTTTATATTATCAAATTGCATTTTGAATTCTCAAAAGTATTGCCCTTATTATTTAAAAAAAAGATGGATGACATGCATAGGCATTTTGTTTGGCTTTGTTTACTTGCGACGGAGTTTCATGGTTTCTGCTTGGCTTGAGTTTTTCAACTTGAGTTATGTATATTTTTTGATGTGTAGTAAATTTCGAAAATGGAATCCTTCCAAAAGTGAATGTCACAACAACACAGACACTTCAATAAACACACTCCTTCTTGTCGAAAATGCAACAAGTTGATGATGATGTGGATGATGCTGCTGGTGCAGTAGACAAACTGCCATGTAACAGCAGGAGCATCATGTCAAAGGTCACGCTTGTAGGATTTATTAACATGCTTCTTCCTTTCTTCTTGATCTTGTTGCGATTTTTTTTATTGCTTCACAGAAAAATAAATAAACATTTAAAGTGTTCCAATTTTTCATTCAGTTGATGTTACACTGCCGTTTGCTCCAAATTGATGATCATGATGACATGCTAAATATATAAGAAAATATACAGATGTAACGGCTGAGATGAGAATGAGATGTTGTTGTTGGCACATATATTTTTCATGTGAATTTCGTAATAAAAAAATTAAAGCTTCATCTCATCATTTGAAACAGAACAGAATTGACTTTTTGGCCAAGTTTAGCCGAATGACACGAACAGGTGAAATACAGGTGACTTTTCAGAAGTGTAATTTGCAATTGGACAGGTGTGCAGTGCACAGTGATTTTTTTCAAATCAATTTCTATAACAAGTGTGCATGCACCACACTAATAATTTATGAATATTCATTTTCTCTTTCTGTAAATTATTGATTTAAAATTGATAAAAACCTTACCAGAGATATTTAAATGCAAATAGACAAGTTCACATGCATAATATTATGTGCTTCTTCGAAAAAGGGTTATCTGTGTTCTTTCTACTTATGATTTAATCTTAAAATATATCATGCCAAAATTGATTGGAATTTGATTACAAGATAGTCTATTTCTTAACAAAAAAATGAGGTTGTCGGCGTCTCTTGTCTTTATTCTCATCTTCATTTTTCTTTTTAAAAATTAGATAAATAGTACAACTGTCAGTTTCACTCTTTGAAATTAGAATTCTTTGAAAATCTCATGTCGTGTCATATCAAATGTGTAAATGTGTCCGTTTCGCTTGTTTGGCACAAAATTGAAAATAATATAAAAAATTATATTTGTGCGCTTTTATAACTATGTTTGGTTAATATTGTGAGAAAATCAGTGGTATGAGACAATCTTTAAAGTTAGAATAGCTTTTTAAAGATAATTTAACCCTTTAAAAAATTATATCAAGTATCTTTAAGCTATCTTTAAGAACAAATAGAACACGGAATATGTTTTCATTTATTACCCAATCATTTAACTTTATAAATGTATTTTAGTTAATATATTTTTAAATGCTCATAATAATAAATTGATTGAAAAATGAATATCTAATCACTAATCACTTTTTTCCGTTATGCTTTGTAAACTGGCTCGCTCGACGTTCTTTGAACACATTTTTGTTCGAACTCACACAGCGAGTGAACACTTTATATGTTTAAAAAAGTAAATTTTAAATGATAATTGCACGTGTAACTCTAAAAAGTGCAACGATAATTATGCCTACAGCTGCGTTTACAAAGTATATGAGATTATCTATTTTTATGCGGCTACTTGAGCAGCGAAGAAAGTGTTTTCTTTCTTTTTAAAGTCATTCTATATTCAGTGGTTCTTCAATGCATGTAAATTATAATAACATTTTTGTTTAAAATAGACGATTAACCGTCTGTAAAAGTTTTCCTTTCAATTTCATCTCTAACTATTCATATCATTACCGCAAACCAATAAATATTCTATTAAATAGAGAAACAATAGGGCCTACACTGCACTCTACGTTAAGTACTAACACTAACTAGTATACCTCTACCTATTCGCAATGCAATGTGAGTATTGTCTATTGTATGCAATTTGCTTGCTGAACTATAACTTTATTAACTTTAATAAAATTACCCATCCAACAACTGAATCATTTAATGAATTCTCATAAAACTATAAATAGCCGCTAATATAAATATTAACTCTATCTGAAATGTATTCCTTCGTAAAATAACTTCAAAAATTTTCCTTTTGTTAAATCTCTTCTTCCGCCAATGATGGTTTGGTTTGATAACTTAAATGAGTAGTTGAATTAAACATGGTGCGGTATGCGTATAAAGCTTATCAATTGAATACTACCACTACGTTGCACAAAGGTAGGTACCTTGTTTACAAATCTGTGCCATTTTGTATACGTACAATTAGGTCTACTTTGTTACGATAATAGCAGCAAAATGTGTTTAAGCTTCTCTATGTTTTCATGTGACATGACATGACATGACCTATGACGTAGTAATTTAAATAGGATTACAAACTAACTCTCAAAACGTTTGACGGTTTGTGGTGAAAAGTTAGATCAACGCTTGGACTAATCTCGAACGTCACATGAACGTAAGACTAATTTATGATGCCCACATTTATCCGAAAAGTCACTCTTCTTTACCCTTTCGTGTCATATAACTACTACAATTAAATCAGTCTCGAGGATTCGGGGAATTACAGTTAGTTCTGCTCCTATTTTACCTGCTTTTGCTAGAACCGAAGCGGTATTTTTTCATATTTTTTTATATCATTTAAACTGAAACACGTGCACGACCTGTCTTGCACAGGTGGCAGTCACACGTACCACAATACCACAAACGCGAAAATTTAACAAAAAACGCCTTTCTATGAAAATCACTTGCAAAAAATTGGCATTGCTAATTGCACCGCACTGAATTTCTTTTTCAGATTTTGCAAGTCACGGAAAAACCATAACGCACAGTTGCAGTCACCAACCAACTTTCTTCGCTAATCATCGTGGTTCCATAAATACGTGAAGAGGCTCATAAAACACGGATTAGAATAAAAAATCGTCACACGAAAATCTTCGCATCACTTAACTCCAAAAAATGCACACTTCTTTCACCATCATTCAATCACACGAATGAAAAATTTCAGTCAAATTTTATAATTTCACTTTGTCATTTTGATTTCTTCTAAATCACTTCCTTCCTTCCAAGAGCAACAAGTAATACTGATACAAGTACGATTACAACACTTCCCTCACGACAATACTTTTTTATGGCTGATATATAATGGTGACGACGACGATGATGCAACAATCAAAAACCAGTAACCAACACACAATCAAATCAGCCAACCGACTAAACCAAAAAATATTAAGCAACACACCACACAGCACAAACCCCAAAATGAAGGGACATGACACAATCAACTGAAACTGACAACCAAAAATATTTATTTTTTGCATGAAAAATAATAAGGAACCTATTAGTAAACTATTGTTGTCTTCTCTCAACTCTCATCTCATCTCTCCCAATAAAAAACAAACATACTTACTTCCACAAGAACAAGGGAGAGAAGAGAATTGATGAAAAAAAGTGTCAGTCATTCATGAGAAGAGCGAAAATGAACTCAAGTGTAGAGAAAACTCAAGAAAAACCATGATAATTGCATAGACATATACCTACACACATTTTTAACCACATTATAAACATAATATACAAAAAAATAACCATACCAAACCAACAGCAGCAACCGTGATTGTGATTACAATTATATATTTTTTCTTAACCCTTTGGCTCCTTTAATGTTCAGAAACGCTTGTCTGTGGTTGGGTTTGGTTTGGGTTTTCGTACATCGTAGTTTATGTCCGCATCATAATATTCCATTGTACATATATGTTCCCATATACAAAAAAAACATTAAAAAATTAAAGTGTAAAACAGACCCTATGCTTCTCATTATTATGATCACGATACCAATGCAATCATCGTGTGATGTTGATATGATGATGATCATCATCCCAACTTTTAAGACGCTTTTGACTTTTGCAAGGTAAATTTTATGTGTGTGTATATTTTTTACTACTGAATCTAATTTACTCCCCCAAAATAATACAGAAGCGTTGTATCAAAAATGCAATACTTAAAACAACAAAGACTTGTTGCGTGTTACTTGTATGTTTGTTGCATTGCATTGTAGGAGTATCTTGTTTCTTCTCACATCACAAAACTCGACATGCAGTCATGATCTCATCATATCAAATTTTAACGTGTGCACCTGTACACCATTACAATTAAGAAGAAAAAAACGTAAGACCAAGACTTGTGTAGATACTTAAAAGTTATTGAGTCAGAGTGGAGTGTAAGATCCCTTATGGTTTTGTTTCATGTTGCAAATTCAACGAACCAAGACAAGGTGGCACGTTATCCCTAACAAAATATTATCAAAAAAATTGTTGTGGCTATAATGACTGTTGCTCTTAAGGCTAAAATATTAACGAACTAAACTAAACTAATGCTAATATATTATGTATATCATATATTTCTATAATTATGAAATTTTGAAGACAAAACACATAAAAATCTACTGTAAAAATATCACAATGATCTTTGCTTCAGTTTTCTTTTCTTATATGTATGATTTTGTACTGACTGAGACTGGACACCAATGATGATATTGGTAAGTTTGATTGTCTCCAAAAGTATTATTTAACATTTTACTGCTTTTCATATAACGTAGATGGGTTGTAAACTTTGCAGTTTGGACAACTGAAGAATGAGAATTTTAAAAGTAAGTGACATACATACATTATGTGGGGAACCGTTCTCACAAACAATTATTCTAAATCACAGTAAAATACCTTATCATACCAAACAGTTATTTTAATTCAAGTATTTTCCTGGAGTTTAAATAAAATGCCCCTTTGCAAATGCAACTGATTGAAAATATATAATTTTGTAAAAATCTAGAATTGACTTTTTTCCGTGAATTTTATCTTGCTTTGTGATTAAATTTTCAATTTGCGGATAAAAGTAAAATTAATCTATTTTCAATTTTCATAAAGTTTCTTTTCCGCACCAACCATCACTTTTACGATGAAGTTATTAAACTAGTTTTTACTCGGAAGGGGATGAAATAATTAACAATTTAAGTATTTCATAGGGTATAAATCTCACCCTAGTTTACTTGAACATTTTTCTGCAAAAAACAGTACTTTTTTTGGCGGAGTATAATTAATTTACAATCTGAGATTCGATAAGCGATTTTTTATTTCTTCCCTACAACACCAATCCAACCGTACAAAGATCAAGTACGTTTCCTTTTTATTACAATCTGCTTACAATTTCTTGAAAAGAGAACCCTTTTTGTTCCTTCCTCTCTCCATCGATCAACACTACTGTACTCCTGCAACCACAATCACTCTCAACACTCCCCGATTTCGTCTTTAGACAAAGCAGTCAAGGAAAACCATAAACTTTACTTTGATTTCTTCAATTTAAATGAACTTTAAAATGTAAAAGTAAAACGCAATGCGTAAAACTGAATCACCACCAATTTTAATGTATTTTTCTTCTTCAGCATTTCTTAATTTTTTTCTTCAAAGGGTTGCCAGCCAAAAGTCAAAAGTCTTGACAAAGAGAAAAAAGATGTGAACCATTTCCGATCCACCTCCCTATTATTATTACCTCACTTACACAAGTCATTTTGTAAATTATATTATTATGCATCATCATCATCCTGTGAATGGAGATGGAACTGACTTAGCCCTTTTCATTTTCCTTGTTTTTCTGTTGGTTTTACAAGTGGAGAAAAGGGAAAAAAGCACCTGCTCTTCTTATATTTTTCGTTGCAGTAGTACAGAAAACAGGTAACTCAAACACACAGTAAATATATTTATTTGGAAGTCAAGACCAGAACAGATGAAGTCGATGTGCCACATCCTGTCTTGTCTTATCTTCTTATTACGCAGCGCAGGAAGATAGCCGGGTTCAGTTGGACTTCAGTTCATTGTTACGATACAATAGGTAATAATAACACTTGTGCTTTTTTGTAGAACAATAGGTAGACAGACACACATGCATAACAACATAAAATACTCTACTTCATAATAATCATCATCATCAACCTAATCTGATTACAAAATCTGTAACATCCGGTCCATCCTCTTTTCTCCTGACTGAATCATCATGTTTGGCTATTGTACTCCCTGGACTCCTAGCCAAGTCAAGTCAGTAACATGAAATGAGTAAGCTTTTTCAAGACGTTCAGTAGTCAAGAAAGAGAACTCACTATATTTTGAACATGGAGTGCAGAGATGCTTTTGATGATGATGATCATGCATATCATGGAGAGTGAAGGTGGAACAAAGTAGATGTACTATGTACATAACAAGCATAAAATCAGACAAATAGAAGGAACGTGCAAGCAGCACACACAAATAACACTATGCACACTTGTTATGGAAAAAAATCACAAGTAAAGAGATGCATACATATTTTTTTTAAAGAGTATAGTGCAGTGATGTCATGTCATGCATCAGAACACTTGACTTGACAAAACAACGCCTTGAACTATACGAAAGAGAATTTATAGTTTCAAAACCGTCAAACAGAGAGATTAAGGACACATGGCGGTGCACACCACACCAAACCAGACAGGTAATTTGTTGAAAATGCGAATATGTGAGTTCTTTGTTTCTTTGTATACGTGAAAGAAAAAAAGGCAAGGACAGTTTTTTTTGTTTCAAGTTAAAATTTTCAAAGAAATTAAATGTAATTTAATGATATGAATCATACACGGTAGTTGCGGTAGTGGGTAATAAAAAATGAGTGTGTATATATATTATTTAAAGATAATCAAGTATTGTTTTTATGTATTTTTTCGTGCACCAGAAAAAAAGATAATTTGAAAAGAGGAGGAACCTCTTCAAAATCCATTGCCGTCACAAAATATAACACAGCAGTATATACACGTCGCGTCACACAAGGGTACAGGGTTAAAACAAGAAAGGGTTGAAAAATATAAGAAAAACTTATTTGCATATTGCATTTTATTAACTCACAGTAACAATAACTTTAATTGACAGGTACACTTGTAAATTCACTGAAAATTTTGTCATGTACAAAATTAAAACAAAGTTTTTACAAAAAAAATCTTGTAAAACAATTATCAATGAAAAACTTTTTTCTTTTAAATTTTCAGCTTCCTTATTTTCAGAATATAAGTGTTTAATTTAAAATACTTGACAATATGAATGTATGGTCATGTTTAACCCTTTGGCCTGATGATGATCACTTGATACTTTTTTTAAACATGACATGATGACAATGGTGTTAAGTTAGTTCCTGTACTTGTAAAAAGGGGACATGTCTCATGTCTATGTGATGTGTTTTATTTTTACTTTTTGTTTTTTTGACGGTAACTTCCTGTACATCAGGGTAATATTGATAGGTGTGTATGTAGCGTAAGTACCACACGTTGCTTTAGAGTAACTTCTATAACGATAGGATGGGATAAAGTACAGATTAAGTTTTGCTACTTTTTACCTTGTCTTGTTTCAAAAAACTTTTAAAATAAGGTAAACATTGTTGTTTTTGGTGGCCTTATACACAGATACAAAGATGGTAAATAAAAAATACACACTAATTCAGTTATGATTATACCATGTATAATCAGCATGAAGGCGGCATAATGCATGCACCTGTCTGTCCTTTTGCTTTGTTGGGGTGTAGGTGTAGTGGATGTATGTATTTGTATTTATTTTAGGAGGTAAAGTCATCTAATGTGTTGTGCAGATGACGCATTTTTGATGAGGGGTCGAAAGGGTTAATGTACATAACTTTGTTTGCTCTCTAGCTCTCTCCCCTCTTTGCACTTTTGTTTGTACTATCAATTTAATGTAGTCGATTTGATATGCTTGGTAAATAAGTTGGTATTAAAAAACTTTAATGTTGATGTAGATGATGAGGATATTTTTAGTTTGGTAAGGTTACAAAGTCATGTGGCGTGACCCCTTTCCCTTAACAGCATCACACGCACATCGCACATATACACACTACCTAAGTCAATACTTTTTATAAAAGACGCAGTAAAAATACGCATAAAGTATATATAAGTTCCGATTTTGAACAGTACAGTAAATAACATAGATGTGGTATGGTTTAATTCGAGAACTAACTACATTGATTCCAATTTTTAAAATATGCATCAGAGGTCAGTCAATAGGTAAAGTTTTATGTCGATGTGACACGAAAGCATGATAAAATTGATCAATAGACATGTATTAAAAGCACGGTTTCGGTAACATGTGGAATTCATTAAAAATTGCTGGAAATTTTTCCACATGTCACTTTCAAATTATTTCTCACGAACATGAACGTACTCATCATACTCCATCCATACAGCGGACGTTTTCTTCAAATCAAATAATACAAATGAGAACCCTCCGTTTCTGTATGGTTTGTTTACTTTCGCTATTTTGCTCTGCTACTCTTTT